>OY770010.1:39389858-39562358 GCA_963669245.1 Quercus cerris
ACAAATTGCTAAATTTTTGATTGATTTTCCTGCTATCCTTGATGTTAAAAGAGTAAGTTACTAGTGATGAAATCTAAATTCAAATTATGGCTTGGTGAGTGATGATATTTCTCTATGGGGTCTAGCTAATAGTGTCTATAGTTGTCTTTTACTTTATTTTCTTTTTGTTTGAGGACAAACAAAGTTCTAAGTTTGGGGGTGTTTGATGACTTGCATAATTTGACATAATTTATCACTTCTCAACTTTAAACTTTAGTCTAATTTTATTTATTTTTGTTGATTTTAGACTTCATTATTGTTATTTAAATTTTATTGTAGATTTGAAGGAAATAAAGATTTAACCAAATGAAAGAGAACTAAAAGAGAGCAAAGAGGAAAAATGCTGAAACAAAGGGCTGAAGAAAGCAAGGTTTTGGGCTGAAAAAGTGCAACACATTTGAGAAAGACAAGGTGGGGCACTGAAAACAAAAATTAAGTAAGTGGGCTGAACAGAGAGCAAGTTCTTTGGGCTGAAGATGAATGTTTTGGCCTTTTTAGCAACACGTTGGGGCTTAGGGTGCAAGACGTTTTTTTTTGCTGAAGAAGAGGCGCTGGACTGAAAGGGAAGGAGGCGCTGAACTGAAACAGAGGGGGCGCTGAAACTGAAAGTTGGAGGTGCTAAAAAACTGAAAATGGCACTGAAACTGAAAGTTTGGAGGCGCTGAGTTGAAACAGAAAAGAGGGCTGAATCAGAAAAGAAGCGGAAGCTGACGCAGAAAGAAAGGGGAGGCTAAAGCAGATTTTTGTGTTCATTTTTTTCCTTCAAATCTTCTCAGGAAAATTATGGTGAATTCGTTTATGTGGAATTTAATTTTTAGCATGAACTAATTTTCTTATTTCTAGGAAAACAATGTAATCTAATTCCGAACTATACTTGCTTTTTCATGTTAATTTGAATTAATTCTCTTCATGTTTGTCTGATTTATTCTGAGCTTATTACTTCTAATTAACCGGCCATTAATTAGATGATTTTGATCTTGTGATTTGCTGTCGAAAGAGGGAATTATAGGATAGATCTTGAATATTTCGGCATAGGTAAATATAGAGATCGAAAGACTTGTATGAACCTGTGTAGTATTGAAATCATTGATCTTAATGCTTTCTTGCTTTATTAATTTGCACACTCTTGTGTAAATTGATGAACAAGAGTGTTTCCAATTGACTATCGAAAGAGGCTCTTGGATGTTTTTTTGGAAATTGCTAACAAACAGGGAAAATTAAATTCAATTAGCTAGATGAGTAAAGCATAGTGAGGGATTAGGTGAAATCGATTTCCTAGAAATTTTCTTCCCATTAATTTGATCTTTGAACAATATATTTTTTTTTTTCCTCTGCTTATTTTCTTTAATTTGATTTTATTTTAAATTCCAATTACAACAACCTTAGTGACTTCTCTAGATAAAATCGAGATTAGCATAATTTTGGTATTTGTCAAAAGTAAGTTACCAATCCCTGAGGACGATACTCTTCTCATCACTTTACTATAAAACTACGATACTGTACACTTGCAGTTTTGCACCGATCACCATGATCAAAACAATATGTTTAGTCTTGTTTAGGCTTGCTCAAAGTATGTTTATTTGTAAAACTGGAATCGAGTGATTGCAGATTTATTGGACTAAATCTATAAGGCTCGATCGATCGAAAATTAGACTCGATCGATTGAACCACGTGCAGATTTATTTTTCTACAGAGTTCCAGTTTAGCCCAAACTCTATTTAAACGTCTTGGGGTTCAAGTAAAACACTCCTATATATAAGGAAAACCCTAGAACGTTTTTAGGACTTTTGGAGAGAGAGATTAGAGTGCCTCTTATGCCTCCTTTTATTTTTAGGGTTTTGTACCCAAACCTCTCTAAGTCTTTGTTGCTCATATTTGCTGTTTATGTGAATCTCTTGTGAGATCTTTGAGGAGTTTTCCTTCACATAAACTTAGGGTTTTCTAGATAGAGATTATTATCTACATCTTGATGATCAACAAAGTTGCTGCCATTGAAACTTAAAGAAAAACAAGCGGGGGTGCTTGTACTTGATTGAAGAATTTAAGAAAGAAGGAGTCCGTGGATTCGGAGCTCGCACGTAGTCGTGTCAGTAAGTTCTACTGGTGGGTAGCATTAGGAAGTCGAGCGGGGAGCTTGTAGTCCTTTTGTATGAACTTCGATTCTTTCATAGTGGATTCAGGTTTGCCTTGAGGATCGGTGGGTCAAATCATCCCCAGGTTTTTACCGTGTGGTTTCCTGGGTGATCATATCATTGTGTCTTTTACTATTCCGCTGCTTTATTATTTTGATATGATTATTTGATTGTTTTAACCTAAAATTGCATAATTTGACTAAGTAACAACTTGGCTAATTAATCTAGGCTAACCAATCTAGTTGTTTTAAGGGGTCTAAAACCGTTCAAGTGGTATCAGAGCGGGTAGCTCTTCTGTTTTAGATCTTTTGATCTAAGAGCTGATCCTTGACCCCTGTTGTCATGGATAATTTGAAGTGTCTTTCTGATCATATTTCTGCTCATGCTTCTGCTTATTTTATTGATGCCTGTGATGTTTTGAATAAAAAGGACACTATTGTTTCTGTTGATTTTTTTGATACTTTTGAAACTCTTCGTAAGGAATTATCTAAATCTTTGAAAATTGCTAAGAAATTTAAAGAAGAGTTAAAATTGGCTAATCTTGAAAAAGAGGATTTGATTGTGAGATTAGATGAGTCTAATAAAAAGAATGAATTTTTGAGAAATCAAATTTCCTCTCAAGATGAGAAGATGAAAAGTTTGGAACAGGAGTTAGTTGAGTCTCAAACTAAACTTGAAAATTTGACTAGTACCAAGCATGCTGTTGATAACAGAAGTGTTTCTGTTTCTCTTAAGCCTAAAACTGAGAAAGTTTATATCCCTCCTTTTAAGAGGAACAATAAAGAAAAGACTTATTTTGCTAGGTTAGACCAAGGTAAAATTTCTGATGTTGACGCTGAAGTTTCTAAATCTAAGTCTAAACCTACTATTGGAGAGCATAATAAATCTTTTTTTGTGCCTACTTGTCACCTTTGTGGTGTTGTTGGTCATATTAGACCAAATTGTTCTTTGTTGAAGCAAAAACCAAAATCTGAGACTAGATTTGCTGTTAGGAATACTGATGTTTCTAAATTTGTTCATATTTGCCACTTTTGTGGTGTTCGTGGTTACATTCGTCCTAATTGTCATAAATTGAAATTTAAATATTCTGTATGTCAATCTAGGATATGTGATGATCTTTTTCCTGCCATAAGTCCAAATAAATTATTTCATATGCTTTTGAAAAATTTGAGCTTGTTGGCTTGTGAAAGGAATTTGCAGGATTTTAGTCTATCTCAGAAGATTGGTGTAATTCCTCAAATACACTATGCCTCTCATGGATTTTCACCTACAAAGCCGAAGACTCGAGCTATATGGGTGAGAAAAGATTCTCCAAGGTGAGTGTTGCTAACCTGTCCTTGATTTAATTCTTTCAATTAATTGTGGACATGTTTTGTTTTAGTTTTTGGTTGTTTTATTTTCTTTGATTGTGTTGTTTTAAAGAAAAATCCAAAAACATTGAAAATTTTCAAAAAGACAAAAATATTTTATTTTGTATCTTGTTTTATTTTTCTTGAGGATTACATGAGTTATAATATCTCTCTCTTGATTTAAAACATGCTTGACATTGTGGAGAAACTTGAATAGTTTGTGCTAAGCTATTTTTGATTTTGTGTGAGTATGTACTAGTTTGTACATGTACTCAAGGGTTAATTAAGAAATTGATATTTCTTGTTTGTGTACCCTCTATAACTTAGTTAAACATTGTCATGCATTGCATTTGCATTGTTCATTTAGCATAATATGTGCTTTTTTGTTTTTGGTCATAAAATTTTTAAATCCAAAAAGATTTTTGTGTTTTGTATTTCACATCTTGGATTTATAATCAAGGATTGGCCATATTATCTTTACATAACAAGTTTATGTACCTTGTTTAGCTTTGATGAGCTTAATTATTGCACTTTACTAGTTGAAACTTTGTAGTGCATGTTGTGTGGGAAAGATGTTTATAGTTTTTGATCACTTTGTCTTGATCTTGAAGTCACATGTATTTGACTGTCGGACTTGAACCTTTTGAGAAAGGCATAAATAGCCATCTCACCACTGTTCACTAGCCAATCATGAACACCTTAATGCATATCATAAGATTTTGTGCTCGAGAAAATGTAGCACATGCACAAAAAGAACATAAGGTGTAGCCTTAATTAATTGCTTAATGCTTAAAATTGGTGTGTACTATTAGGCTTGATGCCATCTCACATAATTAAAATTGGTGTGTATTATTAGGCTTGATGTCATCTCACATAATAATGAGGCAAAAATACAAGAAACTTACATGATTGCAAGCTTTTGTTCTAGGAGATGTAGGAGTTATAGGATGTAACTTTTTAGGTGATAGTCTCTTTTAAATTCTATGTGATGGATTGTGTAGACTTTGTGATTGATTGCTATTCACATATCACCTCACATGTATCTCAAACTTTTGCTAGTTGCACACACTACAAAAGTTACTCTTTACTAAACTTGGTACATTTTATTGTATGTGATCTTGTTGTAGCCATCCAAGATTAAAAGTTCCTTGATTTTAATGCAAAATGTGTATAATGTTTGTGCTTTGCGGACAAATTGATTGAAATCTTTATTTTGGAATATCTGGGTTAAATTCAAGTGTTTTTTGAAAAACTTTTCATCTCATACTCATGCATTTTTTATAAAACAATGTGCTTTGAGGAGTTTCTGCATTAAAATGCTCTGTTTTTCAAAAATCTGATTTTTCCAGACTTTCGATCGATCGAACCTGTTTTCGATCAATCGAAATTGCGATTAAATTTTTTGGTTTGAGTCTGCCTAACTCGATTGATATTCGATCGATTCTCGATCGATCGAAACTGAAAAATTTTCAGTTTCTATGTTTTTGACCAAAATTTTTTCATGCATCATTTGTGTTTAGGATTCACATACATTGCATTGATTTTGTATCCATCTTGCAGTTTTGTAGTCATATCTCTCATTGTTTTCACACATAGCATGCATACACTTTGCTACATTGGGTACTCAACCTGATTTAAAAATTGATTGATTAATTTTTGAGTTTTGTACATTCTAGTATATGTTATTTCTTATGTGTGAACTGTAGAAAATTTTTTTCTTAAGAGATATGATGGATAATCAATGTGCAAATATTTTCCCTACTCATGTAACTGTTTATGGGTCACATAGTGCCATGTTTGCATTTTATTGAAAGAGAGAATATTTTTTCTTCATGTGTATCCTCACCTTAGTTTTTAACTTTGGTCCTGCTGGTGAAGATGTACCTGATCCTGTTGGTGATGCTGTTGCTGCTGCTGATTTTCCCTCACCTTCTTTATTTTTCTCCAAAATTGTTTTTCCCAAAACTTCTTTTGTTTTTCCTATTTTTGATAGGGGGAGAAAATTTTTTTTTAACCTGTGTTGTTCTTAGGAGGAGCTGTCTCTATTTTCTATAGAGTTGAATTGTTTTGTATCCCCTTCTTTCTCTATTTTCTCTTATCCTTTGTTGCGTATGTTGACTGTTTACTCTTTGTATGAGTTGTCTTTATCAATACGTGACAAGAAGGGGGAGAAATAGTTGATATGTGGGAATATGTGTGAAAAATACAAGAATGTTATGTTTAGGGGGAGTTAACATTGTTTTTGATGTATCTAACTTAGGGGGAGAGTTAGTTTGCATATTTGTTGATTTACTGTTTTTCTGTCACACATGCATTTATGCGTTTGTTGAGTGTTTCAGGAAATATACAGGTTGATTCAATTGAGCTGCTGTCTGTACTTGCAACTGATGGATAGTAGTTAGGTTGGATTTGTTGTTATGAGCATTATTTTTGTAATGGGCTTTTACTTTGTAAACTTTGAGCTTTTAGTTTGTGTTTTGTCACGGATTGCTAAAGGGGGAGTTCGTTAGGTTCTAAAGATTTAGGATTTTATGTATTTAGAACTCTAATGTGTAATGTTGGCAAATCATGATCAAAACAATATGTTTAGTCTTGTTTAGGCTTGCTCAAAGTATGTTTATTTGTAAAACTGGAATCGAGTGATTGCAGATTTATTGGACTAAATCTGTAAGGTTCGATCGATTGAAAATTAGACTCGATCGATCGAATCACGTATAGATTTATTTTTTTACAGAGTTCCAGTTCAGCCCAAACTCTATTTAAATGTCTTGGGGTTCAAGTAAAACACTCTTATATATAAGGAAAATCCTAAAACGTTTTTAAGACTTTTGGAGAGAGAGATTAGAGTGCCTCTTGTGCCTTCTTTTATTTTTAGGGTTTTGTACCCAAACCTCTCTAAGTCTTTGTTGCTCATATTTGCTGTTTATGTGAATCTCTTGTGAGATCTTTGAGGAGCTTTCCTTCACATAAACTTAGGGTTTTCTAGATAGAGATTATTATCTACATCTTGATGATCAACAAAGTTGCTGCCATTGAAACTTAAAGAAAAACAAGCGGGGGTGCTTGTACTTGATTGAAGAATTCAAGAAAGAAGGAGTCCGTGGATTCGGAGTTTGCACATGGTCGTGTTAGTAAGTTCTACTGGTGGATAGTATTAGGAAGTCGAACGGGGAGCTTGTAGTCCTTTTGTATGAACTTCGATTCTTTCATAGTGGATTCAGGTTTGCCTTGAGGATCGGTGGGTCAAATCCTCCCCAGGTTTTTACCGTGTGGTTTCCTAGGTGATCATATCATTGTGTCTTTTATTTTTTCGCTACTTTACTATTTTGATATGATTATTTGATTGCTTTAACCTAGAATTGCGTAATTTGACTAAGTAACAACTTGGCTAATTAATCTAGGCTAATTAATCTGGTTGTTTTAAGGGGTCTAAAACCGTTCACTATGCATACTGAAAAGTACGCATGAGAACTTTCTTGCAGTCTGTAGATGAGAAGGTGTGGCAAGTTGTAGAGATTGGCTGGAGCAAGCCAAAAGAAGAGCCAGCCGATTGGAATGATGCCAAGATCAAGGCGGCAAACTTCAACAACAGAGCGTTGAATGCCTTATTTAGCGCAGTCACCAATGAGGAGTTCAAGAAGATATCCTCTACTGAAACTGCAAAGGAAGCATGGACCATCCTCTAGACAACCTATGAAGGTACAAAGGCTGTCAAGGATTCAAAGTTTCAAAGGCTCACTACAAGCTTTGAAGAAATAAAGATGGAGGAGGATGAGTCATTTGATAAGTTCTATGCCAAGCTCAAGGACATAGTAAACTCAGCCTTCAATTTTTGGGAAACCATCCTTGAACCCAAGATTGTAAAGAAGGTGCTCAGATCGCTACCCGAGGATTCCATGCGAAAATTACTGCTATAGAGGAATCAAAGGACATTGACAAGATTCCTTTAACTGAGCTGGTTGGAAACTTGCAGACCTACGAGATAGGATTATCTAGGACTGGCAAAACGGGTAAAGGCAAGAGCATGGCCTTGAAGGCAAAGAGCAGTGATACAGATGAGTCTTCCGATGATGAAGATTCCAAGATGAAGTCCTACATTACAAGGCAGTTCAACAAGTTTATGAAGAATTCCAATGGGAAGAGCTTCAATAAGGACCGCAGACGATCCAGTTCTTTCCAGTCTAAGGTGCAAGACAGAGGGAAAAAGGATGCTAAGGAAAGCGGTCAGCACACTATTCCTGTAGGACCAAAGTGTTTTGGATGTCATAGATTTGGTCACATGAAGCATGAATGCCCGACATATCTCAAGAGCATTGGAAAAAGTAAGACACTTGCTACAATCTTGAGTGACACTGAGCCCGAAGATGATTCTGATAATGAGAATGACAGAATCTTAAATGCCTTCACTGCCACAGTCAATCCTACTAAAGGGATTGTTGAAGAAATGGACAAAGAAGAAGAACTGGTAGAGTCCAAATTCGAGAAGATGGATGATCAAGATGATATTCATTTAGCCTATGAGAAGCTTTACAAGCTCTCCGAGAAGTATGAGAAATTGTATAGGCTGGCTACCAAGAAACTTAGTGATGTGAAACTTGATCGTGAAGAGTTGTCCACAAAGTTTGATGAGGCGAATCAAACTATTAGAGCACTGAGGTTTGAAAACAATTTCTTGGCTGAGAAGACCAAGAAGCTTGAAGCGGAGCTGTTTCAAGTCAGAACTCAACTGGAGAGGACTTCAAGTGCAAAGCTTAATGAAATGCTTAGCATCCAGAAATCTGCTTCAGATCAAACAAGTTTAGGGTATAGCCTTTCTTCCTCTCATATTGCTTCTACTAGTGCTACGGTTTTTGTTTCTCCTGCTAATAATATTGATATTGAAAACACTGATGATAAAACTGAATTAGCTAGTGAGAATGTAAACAAGGGTAAATCTATCTTAGGAGCACCCCTTAAATAGGATAAGAAAGAAGTTAAAAACCCTAGGGCTAAGAAGGTCAACTCTAAAAAATCTAAACAAAAGAAGCAGCATCTCTGTCATCATTGTGGAGCTGCCAGTCATACTCGATCAAATTGCTATAAGTGGCTAGCCACTCAACAGAGCAACGGCATGATTGCGTCTGGTAGCCAAAATCAGCTTCAATCCTCTCTTACTCCTCTTGGTGATCTTCTTAAAGCCCTCATGTTCCTTTTGAACTTTAATGGTTTCAATTCTTCCCCTTCACCGCCGGTTCAAGGGTTTAATCAAAGGAAAGGTTCTTCTAAGGTGTGGAAGAAAAAAGACTCTAAGTGATTTTATCACTTTCTTCTTTCTTCTTGTTTTTCTTGTTTGTTGCATTGCTTGTGTGTTTTGCATTTTTGCTGAGTCAGTCTAGTTTTATGCTTTGCTTTGTTTATCATGTTTTTGTGTGTTTACTTTCAGTTTTGTTTATTTTATTTTTGATATAAAAATAAATAAATAAATTGAAAAATCAGAAAAAATACAAAAACAGTGTGTGTTTTGTGTACTTTGGTACTTGTGTATCTTGGATGGCCAATGAAACAGAGTTTTCTAAACTTTGTATCTCTTTTAGCTTAGATGAGCATCTCTATGCACAATTAAGCAAGTGAGTTTTGTAGCTCTTGTTTGTGATGAGTAAGATTAAGTTATCTCTTGAACTTAACACTCTTATCACTCTTTTTAACGGGTAGGACTAAAAAATCTTAAGAGAAAGGCATAAATAACCATCTCACCACTGTTGCCCGCCAATCATAATATGACACCTGTATGCTTCGGCATAGCAAAAGTGCAGTGTCAAATGCTTAACATCTTGGATATTTCTTTTCTCTCTTTTTATGCCCATGCATGATATGCTTAAGTAAAAGAAAATATGCAAAGAAAATAAAAAGCAAAAAGATTAAAAATGCTTTAAATATGGTTACAAGCGTGTATTTTAGGAGATATGGGAGTTATAGGATGTACCTCGAAGGTGATAATCCCCATCAAACAGTTATGATTATGTGTGAGTTAAAATTATTTTCTCATATCTCAGATCGTCATAACATGTATACACATATGCAATCTTGCGATGTTTTTCACACACAACACGCAATATTCTTTGCTACTCTTGATACATGTGTAGGTACAATGTGATTTGGTCATTAAAAAGGTTTTACATGTGCTAATGTATGCTCACTAAACTGTCTTGACTTATTTTTGAAAAATAAAATTGGTTAGACTTGTTTTGTGTGTGTGTGTGTGTGTGTGTGTGTGTGTGTTTTTGAGGATCCATGTGCTCAAAATTTTTGTTGAGAGATGATTTTAAGAGCTTAATATGTTGATTGGATCATTGGTTAAGGTACATGTTGGATTGCTTTCATATCTGTGTTTTTCTCTTCTCGAAAAACTGTTTTTAAAAGCTGGCTCGACACCTCCTCGATACCTCGTTATCTGTCAAGCTTCTCAAGCCTTTTTCTTATCACAATCTCGACACCTCTTCGACACTTGATGGATCGATCAAGAAAGTTCCTGTCTCCTCGAAACCTTATCGATACCTTATTGATCGATCGAGCTTCTGTTCTTGGTTTTGGTGTTTATTCCTCGATACCTTCTCGACACCTATAGCTATCAACGTTCTGTTTCTTGACACCTACCTCGACAGCTGTCTCGACACCTCTCGACACCTCAGCTGTCGAGAATTACTGAAGCTCCTATATAAATTTCTGTCGTGATCTGTAATTCATTTTCTCGATCTCTCTCGACCTATTTGTGGCTGTTCATCTCCCTAACCTTTTTTTCTCACTCAAAATCTCCAACCCACGTGATTTTCGGGCATTCCTTGCTTCAAATCACTTGGTAAGATCTCTTTTTTCTTCCTTTTTCGTGCATTTCATGTTTTGAAGCTTAGGTTTTGGGGTTTTTCAAAATTAATGAGTTTTTCTTGAAATTTTGGGTTGGTTTTTCACTTAAATGTGTTCAAAATGTCATACATTGCATTTCATGTGCATTAGAATGGTATTTTCATGCATTTAGATGTGTGTTTTCTACTTGTGTGCTGGTAGGATTCAATTGGGCTGAGCCTATGATGCTTTTTAATTTGCATGTCACATGTTCATGCATTCTCCATACATACATACTCTTTGTTCAATATATTTGATATATGTGAATTGTTTTGGGACTTTTCTAATTGTCTCCTTCTCTATCTCTTTCTCATTCTATTTACGTTAGTAGTGTCTATGGCACCTAAGCGTAAATCCACTCCGGCTCCGAACCCTCTGCATTCTGGAGCTTCTTCATCTTCTGATTCTGCTCCTCTAAATCTTTGGTTCTGTGATGGTGATGCCCACAAGGCATTTTCGAAGAATTTTTCTAGACGAGGTGTTCATTCAGAATGTCAAGTCATTTTGGTGGACTTCACCGACTCTGACCTTCCCTCTGTCATTCACAGTAGGGGATGGGAGTCACTGTGTGACGTCCCAGTCACATGTCCTTTCGTGCTTATTCAGGAGTTTTACTCCAACATGCACGAAATCGATTGTTCAGTACCTCTCTTTTTCACTCGTGTTCAAGGTACGCGCATCCCTGTCACACTGCAGCTAGTTGCGGATGTGCTTAAGGTTCCTAGGATAGAGTTTCCTGACTATCCTTCTTGTGAGAGTCTGAGGATTGTGTCCAAAGATAAGCTCATTTCTGCTTTTTGTGCGCGCCCAGCTGATTGGGGTGAGCATTAGTATACATCATGTAGACCTTTTACTAAAGGTCCTAGATTTTTTAAATATGGTGATGACTTTTATACTCCATCCACTCTCTCACTACAACTCCATCATAGAGCCTCATGCTCGATTTTTGTTATCTCTTCTTAAGCATCTTACTATAGATTTTCCTTCTCATTTCATCCTTTCTATCATAGATGTTCATTTAGATTCAGCGTCCCGTGATAAGCTCATCTTTCCTTCTGCTATCACGAGGATCTTACGCCATTTTTCTATCCCTTTTCCTGTGTCCGACCACTTCACACACATCTGTGCCATAGATGCTGCTACTGTAAAATGTAGTGAGGCTTAGTTTAGGTCGAGACAGATGCATTCCACTCCTCCCTCCCATTCAGCTCCATCTAGATCTGCTCCATCTACATCTGCTCCTTCTTCCTCTATGGGCGATGTATCTCTCGGAGACATCATGGCGCAGCTGCAGCGCATGGATGCTCGCCTCGATACACTCTCCTCTGAGTTGTATCAGGTGAATTTTCATGTTAGTCATATTGCACGACGACAGGCGACCATGGGTGGTTTTGCTCTTGAGGCTACTCCTTCACCACCTCCTCTAGCGGCTTCTGACTCTGAGGATATGATGATGATGCTGATGACGATGACGCTTCGAATGATGATGATGGAGATGCTAGCTCTACTGATGAGATGTCTACATGACACTCTACCCTTTGTCACTTGTGACAAAAAAGGAGAGTAGTTTTGGGTTATGAGAGTAGTCATCTTAGGGGGAGAGTTAGTATAGGACATTTTTTATAAGGAGAGTGTTGATATTTGAGGGATGTAGTGAGGTTTTGGTGTATCTTTTCTTTTCTATTCTTTATAGATACATTGTTCATGTATATGAGGTCTTGTGACCAATTTTACATACATTGTACTTATTTTTCTCTCTATATGTGGATGCATATTTCTTTCACCTCTATCTTCATGTGTTGTTTCTTCTCTATCTTTATACACATGTTCATTATACTTGTATGCAATCTATTATTTCTGTTTCACATAAGATGCCTTGAAGAGTTTTGTTTAAAGTGTTTTAGAAATACATGTTGTCAAAGTCTACTTGCCATAACCTTTCTTCTCAAAAAGTTTTTCAAGAGTTTGTTTTAGGATAGATTTTATTGTATTCAACAAGTGAATATGAGTTGAGTGATTTATGACTTCTCTCATATGTTCATTTGTTTGTTGTTGTTTTGTCACAGATTGCCAAAGGGGGAGATTGTTAAGACATATGTATTTTCATTTGTTAAGAACATATGTCACTTATTTATGTAAATTGGCTAATCCTTTGACAAAACGAACTCTACTTGTAATTGGGTAGTTCTAGGTGTTTTTAATACTTCAAGAAACAAGGTTTCAAGATCAAGTGTTGAAGTCATCAAGTTTGTCTAAGAAAAAACAAGCTGAAGTGCAATTTCATTAAATCTCGACACCTGCTCGATAACTCCTCGACACCTGCTATCTGTCGAGATTTATAAAATTAGATTTTCTGATCTGATTTCTTGGGATTCGTGAATATGCTTTTGGGCTTTCTTTTCTCCTAACCCTAAACATATAAAAGGATTGTTTTAAGAGCCGTCAAACTGTACACAAGTTGAACAAGTATTGAGCAAACTCTGTTCAAGCAATTTGTGATCAAAGACGAAGTTCTTGATCTAGTTCATCTTCTCTGAAGAAGTTGCTGTGTATTTGTACCAAAGGGTTTTGTGACCAAGTATCTTCTTAATCTTCATCGTGTAGGATGAATTGAAGAAATTTGCAACCAGCCTCTTCTTCTAAGTTGGTGTTTAAAGTCGCGTACTGGGATTCGCGCCTTGGTTAGTCACGTACTTGGGAGCCGTGCATCAAATGTGGGAACTGTCACTACAGATCAAGTCCAATTGGGTATTAAGGTAAGGGTTCAACCGTAGGTTTGTAAGGTACTTGGGATTCTTTTACTTATAACCGCTTGATTTGATAATAGTAAAGTTTCGGGAGTGGTGACCTGAAAATCACCTAGTAGGGTTTTTGCCACAAGGGTTTTCCCCATTCGTAAACAAATCACTGTGTCTTTTAATTTTTGCTGCATATTTAGTTATTGGTGATTTTTTTGTGAAAGTTCAAAATGTGTATAAAACACCCTTGAACGTTTAGACCCCAAATTATAAAATTACCAATTCAAGCTTATGATCAAACAATTAATGTGTGGAACATGAACATAAGCCAATCACAGAATTGATAACTAATCTATGCCAAATATAAACACATTCACAGTAATAAATATAAGGCAAAGATAAAGGGAAGGAAGATGCAAACACACGGACAACACACGATGTGTTATCGAAGAGGAAACCGAAGTTCTCGGCGTAAAACCTCTCCGCCACCCTCCAAGCGGTCAAATAATCCACTAAAGAATGTAGTTGGGATACATGAACAGCAGAAGGCCCTCCAAGCCTAATCTACCCAAGTACCTAAGCCCTCCAAGTTTCTTGCTCCAACAAGGTTATGCCGAACCTATTTCTTCTTTAGTTTCCCAGATTCCGCTTCAAGACCATAGCATCAACCAATGTATATTGGTTCCTTCCAAACTGCTTCCCTTAGCACCAAATGAACTTTCTCACAAACATAGGTGTGGTGAGATAAGGATTTGGTCAAGGACCTCTCATGGGTATGACAATGGAGAGGAAGAGAGTAGAGGAATTTGTAAAGTCTCTAAGGTAAAGATTGGGGATAAGGTAATCTTGTTTTTCCCTAGGGTTTCTCTCACAAAATTCTCTTTGGAAGCTCTCTCAAATTAGTGGGTATAAGGGTCTATATATAGTGGTGTGTGTTTGGAATATGAAGAGTCAGTTTTTGCCAAATATGGCTGATTGGCGGCTTGACCTTGCGGCTTGTCCAAGTCGTGAGTTCAAGTCGCAACGTAACGGCCTGGCCAACCTAGGACTTTTGTCCTATAGTGCAACAGCTGGCGCGACCCTTCAACTTCCCTATATGCTTCTCACGTTCCTGCATTTGACGGCTTGCTAGTCGCGAGTCCTAGCCGTGAACCCCTGCTTTCTTGCACATACTTGAGCGTTTCTTCACCTCTTCTCACACACTACCCTTACAATAATCCCACCTAAATACAGGGTTACTGAGTGCTAAATTACAAGCAACTTGGCACGGAATAAAACCAACAGGATGGTTGATAAATTTCAACCTTACAATCTCCCCCTTCAGCTATTCCGTGACAAAACCCTAAAGCAAACTCTAGACTTAACGCGTGAGTTGGGAACAGTTGGAAAACTCACTCATACCTAACTCTAGAATCTGTGGAGCTTTAGAACCATAAGAACAAGTAACTCCTGAAATATAACAACACAATAAATTCATTATATGCAGAAAACTTGTAAAGCAAATGAAACAAGTATAATGCGATCAAGCACAATGGAATAAAGCAATAAACCATGGCAAGACCAAAACATGCAATGACTATAACCAAATGATCATAATGCTCATTCACACTTGGAATTCAAGATGACAAACACAAGGCAAATCACTTGAATGACCAACACTCAACCAATGCACAATATATGAAATATGTGCATCTAGGAAAAATCCTACACGGGCACAAGAGTGATAGTACTTAAAAAGGAATGCATAGCATTAGATTAGAAGTACTGATTTAACAAAATACAAAGGCTGCATATAGCATGGCACAAACCACAAAGGCCTACAAGTGTGCATAAACAAACCCTTAAAACTTACATAAGCAACATGGGTACAAAGCTTAAACAAACCAAAACATATGCTGAATAAACTGAATAACATCAACAATATATAAAGTATTAAAAACATTCAAGAGATATGAGTTTAAACCAAATGAACAACTAACACCACAAAGTTTTAAATTAGTAAAACAGCTGAAAGCCAAAAATTATCAAAGCTATACACAAAATATCAAGTGATAAAGAATTCTCCCCCTTTCGCTATGCTTTCTATTTCCCTATCTATCTCCCCCTTTCTATGTGCATCTCTCCCATTTTGTTAGGAATAGCTAAAAGCTATCATCAAACTTATGTTTATAGCATTTAGCTAAGTCTTAATAGTTGTGAGTCGCATCTGAGTTTGATTGTGAAAGGAGTTGAGAAGCCATTCTAGATCAGAAATTCAATGAAACACATTTTCAATGAAGTAACTTTGCTTGGGCATTTGAAATCTGGGAGGAACAAATGGAGTCTCAGTTGATTGAATAGGAGTAGCTGTAGCCTGACCAGTTGGAGATACATGTGTGGATGGCTCATTCTTAGGTTTCTTGGAGGAGTGGCTCTTGCTTGCTTGGAGAAAGTACTGGGATATTGGTCGAGGACGGGGTAGGAGTCTCTCATTTGATGAAGGACTAACACCTTCACTAAGAACAATCTTCATGACTAAACTGCAGAATGGAAGAATTTTTCGTGTTGCTGAACGGGCCGATGTTTTTCCAATGATTTGGAATATATGAGCACAGATGTCAATTGGTGCACCACTAATGAGGTCACACAGGAATTTAGCCCTTCTAAGATTGATGAAGGTAGTATTTGAAAGTGGGTAGAGATTAGAGAACATGATCAGCTTTAAAGTTGTCAGTTCAAGTGAAAACAATGCAATGCTTATAGATGATCCTGTGCTTCCCACTTCATGTTCATTCCCAAGAACATGAAGGATATCTTATGCCTAAAGTTCCCGGTCATCGTATGGAGTTCAATCCACATCTTTTGGTCTGGTGATATGAAGAGCTTTAGCAATGTAATCTGCATTTATGGAAAATTCTTTTCCTCATACCCAGCATTTGAACTCGACTCCTATGTATCTAGCATTTGAAAAGAATTCCTTGACCAATTCTTCAGATGGATCCTCAAAATTTTCAAATAGATCAGCCCAATCTCTTTCTTCAAAAATCTTAAGGATAAATGTTGTCCCTAGTGTGTCAAACTTGACAACTCTTTCCACAATGGGAGAAGATTCTTTGAAGATGTCTGTGAAGGTCTTTGAGTCAGTGGGAGTCCTAAATCTCTCAATGGTAGGGTCCTTGGATGACTTAGACTATAATCGTGTCCGTTTAGCAACCGGAGTTAACGGTTCATCAGTTACAATGTCTTTCCCTTTGGATGAACAACGAGATAACTGCAACAAAGTCGACACACAGAAAAGAACCAAAATACAATACCACTAGAAGCAAACATCAGAATTATTAGTTTCAGTGTGACAAGAGATTTTACAAAATCAAAACAACAGTAACACCTTAGAGACAATAGGGCAATGTGTAACACAAAGCCACAAATGACGAAAATGCCAGGAACAAGATATGAATGGAGCAACACATTCATGAACCACAGTACATAGCACAGTCTCTCAAAAGATAGAGACATGAACAACGTATACATATAGTGAGAACCAAAGTAAAGGCAGGACAGGAACAACAAGACACATCATTCATAAACTCTCAAACAAAGTTCAAGCCCAATAAATCTTCAACAAAACAAAAATACTACACAAAGCCATTCTCAACATTTTAAGCAAACCCAAGTTAGAACCCAATATATTGTAGAACATAGATGCAACATTCAAAACAAGAAATTAAAGATCAAAACAGTAAGAATGAAGTAAAGGAAGTAAAACCCATACCTTTTTCTTTGTGTTTGATGAAGACATAATGCAAAAATGGAATCTTTTTCAGTGAGACTCGAAGTGTTTGAGAGAGAGAAATGAAGAAGACAGTGAACAGTCACTGATATTCAAGAGAAAAACTGAAAAATAATTTTTAAAACTGTCCATAAAACGCAAAACACGCGTTTTTTGCGACTAGATCAAATCGCCAGTAAGTCGCTAGGGTAAGCCACGAGACACTATGAAACAAGATTTTTAAAAATTCTTCTAAGTGTTTTTCGTGACTGGAAGATTTACCCGCGAGATAGTCGCTAGGGGAGCCGCGAAAATCTCTGTGTACCCCTTGCAACTGGACCTTTCACCCGCGAACAAGTTGCCACACTAAGCCGCAAAAACCACAAAAACTCAAATTTTTGAAAATTTTCTAAGTCTTTTTCGCGACTGCAGCCTTGACTCGCTAATGACCTGCGAAAACTCTCGAAGTGAGCTTAGCATGCGACTGGACCTACCCGCGACTGAGTCGCCAAAACAGGGTAACACTGTTTTTGAAAATTTTGACATTTTTTTTGTAAAACAAAATACTTTCAAAAAACAAACTAAAACACTCAAAAATCTTTTTATGTTTGATCAACAAAGATGGAGCTTGTGAAAACACATTTAAACAAGTACAATCACACAAATGAATATGGCATTCATTGAATATAAACTTGTGTGTTGTGTGTGGCTATTAAAAATGAGATAGTCCTTAGTATAATGTGAAGTTTTAAGGATCAATTCAATCAAGGCATACACAACTAGCACTAGATAATAGAAACATGCATATATGACCTCCCATAAGCACTTGATAACAATTCTTTGAAACTTTTCAATTGGCTCCATATTCAACATTACATTTGCACTTTTAGAGAAAAGAAAATCTCATTGTGAGATAGATGTCTGAAATTTTTTTGATATTTCAATTTATGAGTTAGCCTTCGGCTTTTTGGGCATCATACAATTCATTTTAGTTGTTTTTTCCTTTTTCCTAGTCGAATACTAGTATGTGCAATAGGCTTTTGCAGCTCTATATCTCTTTTTATTTGGAGATTTACATTTAGAGAGCTCTTTTAAGCATAAAAATAAAAAGTGGGAAGATATATAGGCATGAGCCTATCCATGTCTCAAGATCAACAAAATCATTCATTAATCATTCATGACAAGGTTGAAAATCTATTTACAACAATCACATAGATTTTAGAATTTCTTCCACAATGATATGAGTGCATGAGAGACAAGCTAAGCTCGTTAAATGCACAAAACCATTAGTACAAAGGTACAAGGCAAAACATACTTTGAGACAAAATTCAACAAAGTTGATCAAATTTTTTGGATTTTTTACTTTTTATGTGTTTTTGGATTTTTGACACAAAAACAATAAAAAAATTGATCAGAAACATAACAAAAATATAAAGACATTTGAACCAAAGACAAACAAACATACAAAAAAAACAACCTAAATACTAGCAAGGAGCACACAACCAAGCAAATTCGCAAACATGGGAAGTATTGATGCATGGACATGTTGTAATGCTTATGCATGAGTACCCTTCGTCACCCACACGTCACGTGCGTTTGAGGTGATATCCTTAACGGATTGGATACGTGAATTAGGACTGTCAAACCTTCGTGTGAAACTTTCTAGGCAATTTGTGAAGGCACCGATCATCTTCATCACATCCATCATTCCTGGATCACGGTTTTGACTTCTTGGTTGCTCACCACTCCAAGACCTATTGTCGTTTCTTCTTCCTCATGACCGAGGAGCACTTGCATTGTTCACTGCTCTTAGCCTGTGACAATTGGATCTTGTATGTCCTTGTACTCCACAATAGTGACAAAGATAATTCATTCTAGAACCCTACTGAGATCTTGGAAGTGATCTTCCTCTAGCTCCATATCTGGAGTTTGAGTGATTATGGGACTTATTGAACACCCGTTGATCAGCCACATTGTTCGTCTTCTCAGCTTTAATTTTCTCAAGAATAGACTTATACACAATCATCTCTTTAGCCTTTACAAGCTTCACTTCTTTGACAGCCATGGCTGATGTGCTACTCCCTCCAGTGTAACCCAACTCAGACTTATCTGAGGAAGATTTTTGAGATGAAATAACATCTTCTAACTTCTGGGTGGAGACTCTCTCTATCTTGGCATGAGCTTGCACCACCTCTTGCTCAAGATATCTTACTTTGGTATAAGCTTCCGACAGCTCACCATTTAGTGTCTCAATTTCACACTTCGTCTCCTTATATCGTGCCAAAAGACTTTCGTAATCTTCCTCAGCTCTCTTCATCTTTTTAATGGCTGCATTAGCCACCTTAGCATATTCACCGGTCTTCTCAAGGAGTGAGTTGTAAGTCTCTTGCAATCCCACTGCTTTTTCAGCTTCCTCATCTTCAGACTCCTCACCTATTCCAATAGACTCCAAATTAGAATGTTCTCCAAGCTCCTTCACAAGTGAACCCAAATCATCCAAGAGTTCTACCTGTGCAATGGTCATGAATGCGAAGTAATTTCCTTCTCTGTCACAGCTATCTTCAGAGTCAGAATTTGATGAATCAGTATCACTCAAGGTAGTGGATACCTTTCCTTTTGCCTTCAAATAATTAGGACATTCCTTTTTGAAGTGTCCATGTCCATTACACTCGAAGCACACAATGTTCGCAGGGAATTGAGAATCCTTCCCTTCACTTTTCTTAAAGTCTTTCCTATCACCTCTTGAGGATGGAAACTTCCCTCTGTTAAATGGTTTCTCACTATTCTTCATCTTCAGAAATTTTCAGAAGTTTTTCACAAGATATGATACTTCCTTCTCCACTCCATCTTCTTCGGAAGGATCATCCATTCTTTCGGTGATGGTTTTAAGAGCAAGCGATTTACTTGTCTTGTGGGAAGGCAATCCAAGCTCATACGTTTGAAGTGACCCAATGAGCTCTTAGATCTTAATTTCATCCAAATCCTTGCTTTCCTCTATAGCTGTGACTTTTGCTTGAAAGTTTTCCGGTAAGGATCTCAAAATTTTTCTCACCACCTTAGTATCTTCAATCTGCTCACCAAGATTGAGCTTCGCAATCACAATTTCATTGAGTTTCCCATAAAACGAATCAAAGGGCTTATCATCTCCCATCTTAAGCTCTTCAAATTTGGTGGTAAGCATTTGGAGGTTTGTGTCCTTTACCTTCTTAGTCCCCTCATAAATTGTCTCCAAAATCTTCCAAGCTTCCTTGGCCACTGTCATATGAGAGATCTTGTGAAATTCATCAAGAGACACACCACAAAAAAATAGTATTTAAAGCTTTGCTATTAGCAGTTGCTACCACAAGAGCTGCCTTATCCCAGGTGAATTTTTTAGCCTCCAGCCTGGTCTAACCTATTTCAACCACATCCCACACGGTGTCATCAATAGAGCATAGAAATGCCCTCATTCTAACTTTCCAGAAGGCATAATTATTACCATCAAAAAATGGTGAAACATTTAAGGATTGAGACCTATCCATCTCAACAAGGGTCAAGGATCACAGTTAGGTATTTAAACCACAACAAGTGTACCCGCTCTGATACCAATTGAAAGTTCAAAATGTGTATAAAACACAATTGAACGTTTAGACCCCAAATTATAAAATTACCAATTCAAACTTATAATCAAACAATTAATATGCGGAACATGAACATAAGCCAATTACAAAATTGATAACTAATTTATGCCAAATAAAAACACATCCACAGCAGTAAATATAAGGTAAAGATAAAGGGAAGGAAGATGCAAACACATGGACAACACACGATGTATTATTGAAGAGGAAATCTAAGTTTTCGGTGTAAAACCTCTCCGCCGTCCTCCAAGCGGTCAAATAATTCACTAAAGAATATAGTTGGGATACATGAACAGTAGAAGACCCTCCAAGCCTAATCTACCCAAGTACCTAAGCCCTCCAAGCTTCTTGCTCCAACGAGATTACGCCGAACCTATTTCTTCTTTAGCTTCCCGGATTCCGCTACTAGACCATAGCATCAACCAATGTATATTGGTTCCTTCTAAACTACTTTCCTTAGCACCAAATGAACCTTTTTACATACATAGGTGTAGTGAGATAAAAATTTGGTCAATGACCTCTCAAGGGTATGACAATGGAGAGGAAGAGAGTAGAGGAATTTGTAGAGTCTCTAAGGTAAAGATTGGGGATGAGGCAATCTAGTTTTTCTCTAGGGTTTCTCTCACAAATTCTCTCTGGAAGCTCTCTCAAATTAGTGGGTATAAGGGTCTATATATAGTGGTGTGTGTTTGGAATATGAAGAGTCAGTTTTTGCCAAACAGGGCTGATTGGCGGCTTGACCTCGCGGCTTATCCAAGTCGCGAGTTCAAGTCGCGATGTAATGGCCTAGCTAGCCTGGGACTTTTGTTCTGTAGTGCGACAGCTGGTGTGACCCTTCAGCTTCCCTGTGTGCTTCTCACGTGCCTGCATTTGGCGGCTTGCCAGTCGTGAGTTAGCCGCGAGTCCTAACTGCGAACCCCTGCTTTCTTGCACATACTTGAGCTTTTCTTCACCTCTTCTCACACACTACCCTTACAATAATCCCACCTAAATACAGGGTTACTAAGTGCTAAATTACAAGCAACTTGGCTCGAAATAAAGCCAATAAGATGGTTGATAAATTTCAACCTTACAGTTTGTACTTCCACGCATTTGCATGATAAATTGATTAATTAATAACTTGGCTAATTAATTAATTGGTTTAATCACAAGGGGTCATTCAATTTGTGGCCTATCAGAGGTAATCCCGGTATTTCAACCGTCCCTTTGCCAAGAACTTGAGCATGGCTTCCATCACCAAAAGTCACATAGTCACAAGCTTTCTCTTTAAGAGTCTTAAACAGTGATCTCCTGTCATATGGCGAGAACATCCACTATCAAGATACCATAACCATAAGTGAAAAACCTTCAATGAGGCGTGTACAAACATACAAGCATAAGACAAGCATTCTTGACCATCAAACATAAATTCATCTTTATTTTCCATGCTTCTGCCAGATTGAATTTTCTTTTTCAAATTATCAACCTTTTCACACAAATTTCTATTTCTTCTTTTTTATTTTTTAATCAAAGAGTTAGATTCACATAAACTATTGTGTAAGATGTGGTTCTTGTTTTCAAAGTATTTCAGCATGTGAATGAACATCCTAGCATGTTTCCTGAATTTAATTAACTCTAAGATTTCACTTTTAGAATACCCTTCAAACATACTCATAGAGTCATTATCACAAACATCTAAACCACAATTCAGCATGACCCTTTTCACAGCTGCATTCATAGCCAAGGGGTCTAGGACTGCACTCAGGTAATCAAACCACAAAGAGTGCACCCGCTCTGAAAGTTCAAAATGCATGTAAAACACTTTTGAACGTTTAGACCCCAAATTATAAAATATCAATTCAATCTTATTATCAAACAATTAATGTGCGAAACATGAACATAAGTTAAATACAGAATTGATAAACAATCTAAACCAATTATAATCACATCCACAACAGAAAATAAAAGGCAAAGATAAAGGAAGAGATATGCAAACACAAGGACAACACGCGATGTGTTATTCAAGAGGAAACCGAAGCCCTCGATATAAAACCTCTCCACCGCCCTCTAAACGGTAAATAATCCACTAAAGAATATAGTTGGGATACATGAACAGCAGAAGACCCTCTAAGCCTAATCTACCCAGTGTACATAAGCCCTCCAAGCTTCTTGCTGCAACGAGGTTGCGCCGAACCTATTTCTTCTTTAGCTTACCGGATTTCGCTACTAAATCATAGCATTAACCAATAGTCATTGATCCCCTCCAAACTACTTCCCTTAGCACCAAATGTACCTTCTCACAGACGTGAGTGCGATGAGAAAAGGATTTGGTCAATGACCTCTTAAGGATGTATCAATGGAAAGGAAGAGAGTAGAGTCTCTTAGTGAAGATTGAGGATGAGGTAATCTTATTTTTCTCTAAAGTTTCTCTCACAAAATTCTCTCTGGAAGCTCTCTTGATTTCGTGGGTATAAAGGTATATATATAGTGGTGTGTGTTTGGAATACAAAGAGTCAGTTTTTGCCAAATAAGGTAAGTTGGCGGCTTAACCTCGCGGCTTGTCCAAGTCACAAGGTAATGGCCTGGCCAGCCTAGGACTTTTGTCCTGTAGTGCGATAGCTGGCGCGACCCTTTAGTTCCCCTGTGTACTTCTCACATGCCTGCAGTTGGCAGCTTGTAAGCCGCGAGTCAGTCGCGAGTCCTAACCGCGAATCTCTACTTCTTTGCACAAGGATGAGCAATTTTTCACACTCTTTTCACACACTACCCTTACAAGAATCCCACCTAAATACAGGGTTACTAAGTGTTAAATTACAAGCAAATTGGCACGAAATAAAGCCAACAAGATAGTTGATAAATTTCAACCTTACACACTAAACCTCTTGATAGTCCGAAGTTTGAATCTTTGCGTAACACCATTGGTGTCAGTATTATTTCTTGAACTCTATCTTCCATGTGATCTTTTTGTATTCATTTATGCATTTTCCTTTGTTGGTCATACATGTTATGTGTATTTGCATTCTTTTACTTAAAATGTTTTTACATTTTTTTTTTATTAATCTTTTCTTGCTTTTGTGTCAAAAATCTAAAAACACATAAAAAGTAGAAAATTCAAAACGTTTGATCGACATTGTTGAGTTTTATCTCTAAGCATGTTTTGTCCTGTACCTTTGTACTAATGGCTTTGTGCATCTACGAGCTTAGCTTGTTCCCTATGCACTCATATCATTATGGGAGAAATCTTGAAATCTATGCGACTATTATAAATAGATCTTCAACCTTGTCATGAATAATTAGTGAAAGTTTTTGTTGATCTTAAGACATATATAGACTTGTGCCTATATATCTTCCCACTTTTTATTTTATTGTTTTTGCTTAAAGAGCTCATCAAATGTAAATCTCCAAATGAAAAGAGATATTAAACTGCAAAAACCTGTTCCACATGTATTTGACTAGGAAAAAGGGAAAGCGACCAAAAATAAAATGTGTGATACTCAAAAAGCTAAAGGCTTGCTCATCAAATTGAAATATAAAAAATTTTAGGCATCAATCTCAAAATGAGATGTATTAATTCAAAAAGATCAAATGATGTGATGTATATGGAGCCAAATGTAAAGTTTCAAAGTTATGTTATCAAGTTTTATGTGGGAGGTCATATATGCATATTTCTATCATTGAGATGGGTCACATTATCTAGTGCTAATTGTGTATATCTTGGTTAAATTGATCATTGAAGTTTCACATTGGACTAAGAACTATCTCATTTTTGGTACCCACATACATCACATATGTCTATGTTCAATGAATGCCTTATTCATTTGTGTGATTTTACTTGATTAAATGTGTTTTCACATGCTCAATCTTTGTTGAACAAACACAAAAATATTTTTGAGTGTTTTAGTTGTTTTTGGAAAGTATTTTGTTTTTACAAAAATTGCCAAAATTTCAAAAACAGTGCTGCCCCGTTCTAGTGACTCAGATGTGGGTTAGTTCAGTCGCATGCCCCCAGTTGCGAGCATTACTCAAAAGATTTCGCAACTCGCTAGCAGGTCAAAGTCCTAGTCGCGAAAAATACTTAGAATATTTTTTAAAATTTTGGTTTTTATGTTTCTCATGGCTTAGTGTGGCGACTTGTTTGCGGGTGGAAGGTGCAGTCACAAGCGGTACACAGATATTTTCGCAGCTTACCTCATGACTTTCTCGCGGGTAGATCTTCCAATCACGAAAAACACTTAATTTTTTTTTTTTTTCAAATTTTTGTCTTTAAGTGTTTTGGCGGCTGGCCCTGGTGACTTGACTCAGTTGCGAAATTCGCATGTTTTGTGCTTTAAGAGCAGTTTTCGAAACTTTTTAGTTTTCCCTCGAACTTTTGTGACTGTTTATTGTCTTCCCCATTTATCCCTTTCTCAAACCCATCGTGTTTCTCGCATAAACCACCATTGTTGTTCATCATTTCTACTTCAATCTTCAAGGAAATGTGTGGGTTTTGTTTCTTACTCATTATATTTCACATTTACTACATATATCTCTTGGATTGTGTGTTTTTGGTGATATTTGTATATCTCTTGATTGAATGTGGGTATCTGATCTTACGGTGAAATTGTTGTGTGATTGTTGGTGGTTATGTACTGATCTACTTTATCTTGAGTAAACATTGTGTTATTAGTGGCACAAACGCACTCATTATCATGATTGGGACCTAAATCTCAAGTTTTTAGGGTTTTCTTTATTATCCATATTTTGGAACTAACCCAATGCTAATAATGTTTGGTGTCTTGTGTGGTTTCTCTTGTTTTTGGTAAAACATGATGCAGGGTGAAAATGTCTCTATTCAAGAGAGCAGTTGTGAAAGGGGGTAGTAGCAAAGGGAAGGAGCGTGTCATTGATGTTGATGACCTCTCACCTAGAACAAAAAGGACCTGTTCACCGTCAGGCTCGATCCCAACAAGTTTAGATCCTATGCTGCCTTTCAGACTCATGAGAATTATTTAAGAGATGCTACACCATTGGTTGAAAAGAATGTTGATCAACCTTCTCTTTTTGACACCGACATTCCTAAATGGTTTGCTCACAAGTATTGGAATTACCTTCTCTCCGACCTTGATGAAGCATATGAGAATTTGGTAAAAGAGTTTTATGCCAATGCAATTGTTGAAGGCAAAGAACTCAAGTGTTGGGTTAGAAGAAAAAGTTTCTTAGTCTCTTTCGCATATCTGGCAAAGATCCTTCACATCAACCAGCTGATGCTTAAAAACTCATTGGTTTATGATGATCTATGTCCAGATGAGAACCTACTTTGGGATGTTCTTGGAAAAGACTTTGAATTCTCACCAGTGGGCAACTAGGATTATAATATATATAACCAATGAAAAACGTTAAAGCCATCCTAATATATATATATATATATATATAACCCCAATCGTTAAAGCCATATTCATGTTTAAGATGTGAAATTCCATGATTTTGTTCTAAAATACTAACCGTATGCAACCTAGTGAAATCGTGTACTGACTACTAGCAATTTAATCTAATATATATCATCTCTTGTTAGACCAAAAGTCTTCAAATTCAATGGGTAACCAATATAAATTACAACATTACCATAAACATAAGAGTATAGGCATCAAATCTTTATTTCAATAACCCTAATATACAAACATCTATCCACTGTAATCAAATTGGCATGACTTAATCTTACCACGTTGCCAAAACCATAAATACATCTCAAGATTTATAAACAATATATTAACATTAAGATGGAGTTCTCACCTTGATTTCGTAGCCAAACCTTATGCTCTTAAAAAATTTTGCCTCCTTCTCACGCTACCTCTCTCTCTCCCTCTCAAATTTTCTTTGGCATCCACTTTTACTAAGAAACCTTTCTAATGAAAACCCTAATTTATCATTTCCTCTACAATATATTTTAATACATTAGAGATGTGGACTTGGTGGTGTAGTGGAATGGAGTTTAAAGCCCACTTGAACTTATCTCTTCAGTCTCCAAGAGTCCCATAAAACATCTTCCTCTTTTATTTATTTATTTATTATTTCAACTACCGCACTAAATTGTATGCACTAAAACTTTAATTTTCTCACCTATTTTGGCAACACCACAAAATTGTCTACTCCCATCTTACTGTGCACACACATATAGTACCTCAACTCTATATTCATAATAATGATGACGGTGATGATCATAAAATCAAATTGGGTTATTACACTTCATTTATTAATTTTAATGGAAATGAAAAGGAAATTAGTGACCTTGGACAAGGTTTTTGTCCAAACTAGTTTAAAGAGAAATATTCTAATCTCATCATATATCTTTTTATTAAATGTAAATTTTGAAAATCTAACTGGTGGATTATATGTTCTTTATGTTTTTAACATACATGTTAAATTTAGTTCAAATCAGATATTATTTACTATTCGATCTATAAACTTATGTCTTGTGCATAATTTTTTACCAAAAACTTGAAATTTAAATATTTCCTTGATGACATTGTTATTGATCATTAATTTTCTTGAAATTTTGCAAGCGTGGAGAATATAATAAGAACATGCAATCTAACAGTTATATTTTCAAAAATCACATGCAATAAAAAGATATATAAAGAGTTTGAATAGTTTCACTTAGTTTGGAGAGAGGGTCTCCGTTGACTTAGGGGCCAAAATGCAATTTATGAAGATTTGGGGGCCTAAGTGTTATGTTGTAGAAATTTTATGTGAATGGGTTGGTTATTTGTTTTTGGGTATAAGGTTAAGTGGGCTTGAGAAAAATTATTGGGCCAATTGGGCTGAGATTTTAAAAAGTGGAGATTTGTTGATTTCGGATTAGGCTAGAACTTGAGCTAGGTTTATTACTTTATTTTCTGGGCTTGACATGCAAGTTTTAGACTGGGCCATGAGAGAGCTAGGCTTAGACCAAGGGAGTTTAGTTGCTGGGCTAGTCCTAAGAACTGAGTTCGGACTGCTGGCACGAGTTGGACATCATCAAATGGGTCAGGCCAGACCCGACCCAATCCTCCCTTTCTCACTGAAATGGTTTTTCCCTCTCTCTATTTTTCTTTCTAGTACAAGCCCAAACCCATATCGGACCTCCATGGCTGAAACCCACTGAGTTCAAACAACCACCGAGGTGATTCTCCCAACCAAACTCGATCTCTCTCTCTCTAATCCGAGGCCTAAAGAAGGTCTAAGAGGTGTGTGGATTTGTTTTTTTGAATAGAGGTGTATGGATTGAATGTTTGGCTACTGTGGTTTTTTGTTTTTGGATGAATGGTTTTGAAATTTATTGTGTTTGGTGTTTTGTTATGAAAAATGGTGTCTCAGTGAGTGAGAATAATGTAGAAATGGGATAGACTTGAGTCCAGTGTCTAGTAGTACTGGATCCGTTAAGATGATGACTTGTGTCTATTTTTAAACACTTGTCACCATAAGCAGGATGCAATATATATTCTTGAAATCGAGGCCCTGGACAATAATTTAGGCATGTTTCATATTGTTTTAGATAATGGCATTAGAGTATACAATTCTATCATGTCTTCATTCCAACAGATGAGTTAGGCATGCCATAATAACCAAACACTAGTAAAGTTTTCACCTTATTAAGATATAAGAACTTCTTACATAATTATTATCCCAAATGAAAATTATCCTAAATGAATGTTCAATTAGCGTGTAAAACACTATGAACGTTTAGATCCCCAATTCAAGCTTAATATCAAATAATTAATGTGCAAAATATGAACATAAACTAAACAAAGAATTGATAAACAATCTAAACCATAAATAATCACAATTACAACAGTAATTAAATGGTGAAGACAAAGGGAAGAGAGATGCAAATATAAGGACAACACACGATGTGTGAAGGGAAACCGAAACTATCAGTGTAAAACCTCTCCGCCGCCCTCCAAACAGTCAATAATTCACTAGAAAATGTAGTTGGGATACATGAACAGCAATAGACCCTCCAAACCTAATCTACCTGGGTACCTAAGCTCTCCAAGCTTCTTGCTCCAACGAGGTTGCACCGAACCTTTTTCTTCTCTAACTTACCGGATTCCTTTAGCACCAAAAGAACCTTCTCACAAATGTGGGTATGGCGAGAAAAGAATTTGGTCAAGGATATCAATGGAGAGGAAGAGAGTGGAGGAATTTGAAGAGTCTCTTTGTGAAGATTATGGATGAATCAATCTTATTTTTCTCTAGGATTTCTCTCTCAAAATTCTCTCTGAAAGTTCTCTACATTTCATAGGTATGAGGGGTATTTATACTAGGGTAAGATAGGAATGTGAAGAGTTAGGTTTTTCAAAACAAGGCTAGTTGGTGACTTGGCCTCACGACTTGGCTGAGTCAAGAGTTCAAGCCGCGAGCTAACAGCTTGGCCAGTTTAGGACTTTTGTCCTTTAGTGCAACAACTGACATGACTCTTCAGCTCCCTTGCACGCTTCACATGTGTGCCAACTTTGGCGGCTTGCCAGTTGTGAGTCACCCGTGAGTCCAGTCGCGAGTCTCTACATCCTTGCACAATCTTCAGCAATTCTTCACACTCTCTCACTCACTACCCTTACATGATTCCCACCTAAATATAGGGTTACTAATTGCTAAAATACAAGCAAATTTTGGCACGGAATAAAGCCAACAAGATGGTTGATTAAATTCAACCTTACGCCCTCCATACTTCTTGATCCAATGAGGTTACGCCGAACCTTTGTCTTCTTTAGCTTACCAGATTTTGCTATAGCCCATAGTATCAACTAATAACCATTGGTCCCTTCTTAACTACTTCCCAATGCACTGAAAAGTCTTCTCATAGATGTGGGTATGGTGAGAAAAGGATTTGATTAAGAACCTCTCAAAGATGTAACAATGGAGAGGGTGAGAGTAAAGGAATTTGAAAAGTCTCTATGTAAAAATTGTGGATGAATCAATCTTGTTTTTTTTAGGGTTTCTCTCAAAATTCTCTCTGGAAACTCTCTACATTTCATGGGTATAAGGGGTATTTATACTAGGGTGAGAAAAGAATGCAAAGACTCAGTTTTTCCAAAACAAAGCTGGTTGGCAACTTCGCCTCGCGACTTGACTGAGTCATGAGTTCAAGCCGCGAGCAAACTGAATGGCCAGTTTGGAATTTTTGTCCTGTAGTACAACAGTTGGCATGACGATTCAGCTTCTCTGCATGCTTCGCTCGTGTGCATGATCTGGCGGCTTGTTAGTTGCGAGCCACCCACGAGATCCAATCAAGAGTCCCTATTTCACTGCACATTCTTGAGCATTTCTTCACACTCTCTCACACACTACCCTTACATGATTCCCACCTAAATACAGGGGTTTTAAGTGCTGAATTACAAGCAAATTGGCATGGAATAAAGCCAACAAGATGGTTAATTAAATTCAACTTTATAATCTCCCACTTTGGCTATTCCGTGACAAAACCCTACAACAAACTCTAGACTTAACGCGTGACTTAAAAACAGTTGATCAAAACTCACTCACACCTAAGAATCTGTGAAGCTCTTGAACCATAAGAACAAGTATCTCTTCAAACACAACAACACAATATGATCATTGTATGCAAAAAACTTGTAATGCAAATAGAGTAAGCACAATGCGATCAAGCAAAAATGAGTAAAGCAATAGACCATGACTTGACCAAGAACAAACAATCATTATAAGTAGTGATCACAATGCTCATTCACACATGGAATGAACATCCAGACATACAAGCTAATAATTGCATTAAGGATATAAAATTCAACAAAGGGCACAAGACGGATGTACCTAAAGAAAATGCATGAACATTTAGTAACAAGTACAAAAGCTATAAAGCATGGTCACAAAGACCTTAAAAGCTTACAAAAGCAAAAGGTACAAACAAAACTTAAACTGAATATATCATTATATATATAATACCAATGTAACCAAAGTATTAACCATATCCGCACAAGAGTATAGTTTATAAAAACGACAAGCAAATAGCTATAAACAAGACAACTCCCCCTTTCAGTATGCACACTTCTCCTTCTTGTCACGAATAGCTAAAAACTTTCTTTTAGCTTTTGTTGAATAGCATCTAACTGTGTCTTAATGGTTGTAAGACGCATTTGTACTTGGTTGTTGGTGGAGTTGAGGAGTCGTTTTAAACCGAAAATCCTCTAAGATATACTCTCAATCAAAGTGCTTAATTGGTCAGCTTATGAGCTACATGCAAATGGAGTGCCAGTTGTTTGCATCTCAGAAGGAATGGGAGAAACAGTCTCAATATGCATAGGTGTAGTTGAATCATGACCAGATGGAGTGGCATGAGTGAATGGTTCACTCTTAGGTGCTTTAGAGGAGTGACTCTTGCTTGCTCAGAGAGTTACCATGGATATTGGTCAATGACGTGGCGCAATTTTTCCATCTGTTGGTGAACGGACACCTTCACGAAGCATGATCTTCATGATGAGACTACAAAAAGGAATACATGTTCAGCTTGTTGATCGAGCCACTACTTTCCCACTTTTCTAAAAGATGTGGGCACAGATGTCAATTGGAACGTCGGTAATGAGATCACATAGATATTGTGCTCTTCCAAGATTGATGAAGGCAGTGTTAGACAATGGGTAGAGGTTGGAAAACATTATCAATTTTAGAGTCGTCAATTTAGGCGTAAACTGTGCAATGCTTATGGATGAGCCCTTAGTTTTAACTTCATGATCAGGCCCAAGAACTTGAAGAATGTCTTATACCTAAAATATTCTGTCATCATACGGAGTGAGGTCCACATTTGTTGGTTTGGTGATGCGAAGAACTTTTGTGATGTAGTCTGTATTGATTGAGAATTCTGTTCCTCTTACCCAACATTTCAGCCCTACTCCGGTGTATTTGGCATTAGAGTAGAATTTCTTAACCAATTCTTCACCTGGGTCTTCGAAATTCCTGAATAGATCAGCCCAATCTCTTAATTCAAAAATCCTACGGATAAATGTCGTTCTCAAGGTATCAAATCGAACTACATGTTCCACAATAGTAAGAGCATCTACAAAAATGCTTGAGTAAATCTATGAATCAAGAGGAGTCCTAAATCTCTCATTGTTAGAGTCTTTAAATGACTGAGATGAGAGTCGAGTCCATTTAGCAATAGGGGATGATGGAACATCAGTTTCAATTTCTTTTCCTTTCGAAGATCTGCGAGACATCTATAAAAGAACAGACACACAGCAAAGAACCAAGTGCAACACCACAAGACACAAATATCAACTTGATTAGATAAAAAATAAAAAATAAAAAATAAAATAAAAAAATTCAGAGAGAGATCTCGCTCAATCAAGTAACATGAACCAACTCAACATCAATTAATCAAAAGCAACACTGATGCATTGTATATTTAAGAATGAAACAGGTGATCAAAAATGATGATTGCTCAGATACAACTCAGTACAAAGTAATCACTGAACATCACACAGTCACAAATAACTATCATTGTGACACTCTACCTTAACATGATATGCACAAATCAACACAGTTATGAAACATAATGCAGAACATAAACACCATTGTTATTAATAACGTTTCAGACCCCGTTTCGGTTTTTCCAGTGGAATGGAATATTTCGGTCCCGACCGATTTCGGCTTACCGTTTCAGGGTGTTTCGGGGTTCCAAATAATACAAATCATTTAGTCTTAACTCTTAAGTCTTAAACATCAATATAATATCAATTTAACATCACACAATAAGAAGATTTACAAGACAATAACTAAATATCAAAAAATACAAGATTTACTCCTCCTCCTCATCATCATCCATGAGAGAATGATCAAATTCATCATCAAAAGAACTCCCAAGAACTACCAGCACCTATTGGACCTTTAGCCTTTTTTTCTTTTTTCTTTTCTTTTTTCTTTTTTTAATAATAGGCCAAATCCGGTACCGGCCGAAATTTGCATCTCGGCCGAAATTGGCCAGAATTGACCGGAATGACCAGAATGGCCTAGAACGGCCCAGAATTTGACCCGAGATGGAACATGGGGTATTCCGTTACTGGTTTGCATACCGGTATGAAAAATTCCGGCCGTTCTGGCCGAAACGGAACGGAATCAATAATAATGACAAACACCAACAGGAAAAACATTGAGATAAGCATTTAACAAACAATATCACCAATACTCAAACAAATTCATTTAATCAAAATAAACCAAACCCATGGTCAAACACTATTTTTCTCAAACCCCAATACCAACTCAAAAATCCAAGAAAGCAGGGTTATAAACATGAATTACTTAGCGAAAATAAGGAAACCCATATCTTTTCTCGAAGATTGAGGTTGAAATGATGCAAAAATGGAGGTTTTTTGAGAGTGACACGATGAGTTTGAGAGAGAGTTGAAATGGGGAAGACAATGAACAGTCACAAAAGTTCGAAGAAAAACTGAAAAGTTTTGAAAACTGCCCTTAAAGTGCAGAACATGCGATTTTCGCAACTGAGTCAAGTCACAAGTAAGTCGCCAGGGCCAGCCACCAGAACACTTAAGAGCAAAAATTTGAAAAAAAATTTTTAAGTGTTTTTCGCGACTAGAAGGTCTACCTGGGAGAAAGTCGCAAGGTAAGCAGCGAAAATCTCTGTGTACCATTCGCGACTGGACCTTCTACCCGCAAACAAGTCGCCACACTGAGCTGCAAGAAATATAAAAATTCAAATTTTGAAAAGTATTCTAAGTATTTTTAACGATTGAGACTTTAAACCGCCAGTGAGTCGCGAAGACCTTCTGAGTAATTTTTGCAACTGGGGGCATGCGGCTGGACTAAACCGTGACTGAGTTGCCAGAATAGGGCAGCACTGTTTTTGAAATTTTGGCAATTTCTATAAAAACAAAATAATTTCCAAAAATAAACTAAAACACTCTAAAATATTTTTGTATTTGAAATTTTGTACTAGAAATAAATATGGCATTCAAGTTTTCAATCTGAGCAGTTTTTACCCGACCCCAACTAGAGAATTCCGAAAAATATAGAAAATCAATTCAAAAAATTGAAAAACTTCATCCTGGTATCATTTGAAGCCTAAACGGGTTGGGCCAAGCCAAGAAAAGGAGAAAAAAATGTTTTCGATCCGAGCGGTTTTTACCCAACCACAAATACAGAACTCTAAAAAAAAATAGCAAAAAAATTCAAAAACCTTATCCTGCCATCATTTCAAGCCAAAACGGGACAGGCCACATAGAGAAAAGGGAGAAAAGAAGTTTTTGATCTGAGCGGTTTTTACCCGATCCCAACGAATTCAAAAAAAAATTAGCAAAAAAATTCAATAAATTGAAAAACTTTATCCTGGCATCATTTTCATGCCCAAATGGGTTAGACTAGGCCGAGAAAGGGAGAAATAAAGGTTTCGATACGAGCTATTTTTACCAGACCCCAACAAGAGAATTCCGAAAAAAAAATAGTAAAATAATTCAAAAAATTGAAAAACCTCATCCTGGTGTCATTTCAAGCCAAAACGGGTTGGGCCAGGCCCAGAAAGGGAGAAAAATAAGTTTTCAATCCGAGCGGTTTTTACCCGACCCCCACTAGAGAATCATTTGAATCCTAAAAGGGTTGGGCCAAGCCAAAAAATGGAGAAAAAACTGTTATCGATCCGAGCGGTTTTTACCCGACCCTAATTAGAGAAATCTTAAAAAAATAGCAAAAAAATTCAAAAAATTGAAAAACCTTGTCCTGGCATCATTTCAGGCTAAAACGGGTCAGGCCAGGTGGTGAAAACGAAGAAAATAAGTTTTCGATCTAAGCGGTTTTTACCCGACCCCAACTATAGAATTCAGAAAAAAAATAGGCAAAAAAACTCAAAATATTTAAAAACTTCATCGTGGCATCATTTCAAGCCGAAACGGGTTGGACCAGGCTGAGAAGGGGAGAAATTTTTTTTTTCGATCCGTAGTGTTTTTACACGAACTCAACAAGGGAATTCCGAAACACAATAGAAAAACAAATCAAAAAATTGAACAACTTCATCCTGGCAACATTTGAAGCCTAAAGGGGTCGGGTCAAGCCAAGAAGGGGAGAAAAAAAAAAAGTTTTCGATCTGAGCGGTTTTCACCTGACCCCAACTAGAGAATACTGAAAAAAAAAATAGCAAAAAAATTCAAAAAAATTGAAAAGCTTCATCCTGCCATCAGTTCAAGGCAAAACGGGCTGGGCCATACCTAGAAAGGGACAAAAATAAGTTTTCAATCCGAGCGGTTTTTACCCGACCCCAACTAGAGAATTCCGAAAAATATAAAAAATCAATTCAAAAAATTGAAAAACTTCATTCTGGCATCATTTGAAGACTAAACGGGTTGGGCTAAGCCAAGAAAGGGAGAAAAAAAAATATTTTCGATTCGAGCGGTTTTTACCCGACCCCAATTAGAGAAATCTGAAAAAAAAAAATAGCAAAAAAATTTAAAAAATTGAAAAACCTTGTCCTTACATAATTTCAAGCCAAAATGGGTCAGGCCAGGTGGAGAAAAGGAAGAAATAAGTTTTCGATCCGAGTGGTTTCTACCCAACCCCAATTAGGGAACTTTGAAAAAAATTAGCAAAAAAATTTTAAAAGTTGAAAAACTTCATCTTGGCATCATTTCAAGCCTAAAGGGGTTGGACCAAGCCGAGAAAGGAAGAAATAAAGGTTTTGATACGAGCTATTTTTACCCGACCCCAACTAGAGAATTCCGAAAAATATAGAAAATCAATTCAAAAAATTGAAAAACTTCATCCTGGTATCATTTGAAGCCTAAACGGGTTGGGCCAAGCCAAGAAAAGGAGAAAAAAATGTTTTCGATCCGAGCGGTTTTTACCCGACCACAAATACAGAACTCTAAAAAAAAATAGCAAAAAAATTCAAAAACCTTATCCTGCCATCATTTCAAGCCAAAACGGGACAGGCCACATAGAGAAAAGGGAGAAAAGAAGTTTTTGATCTGAGCGGTTTTTACCCGATCCCAACGAATTCAAAAAAAAATTAGCAAAAAAATTCAATAAATTGAAAAACTTTATCCTGGCATCATTTTCATGCCCAAATGGGTTAGACTAGGCCGAGAAAGGGAGAAATAAAGGTTTCGATACGAGCTATTTTTACCAGACCCCAACAAGAGAATTCCGAAAAAAAAATAGTAAAATAATTCAAAAAATTGAAAAACCTCATCCTGGTGTCATTTCAAGCCAAAACGGGTTGGGCCAGGCCCAGAAAGGGAGAAAAATAAGTTTTCAATCCGAGCGGTTTTTACCCGACCCCCACTAGAGAATCATTTGAATCCTAAAAGGGTTGGGCCAAGCCAAAAAATGGAGAAAAAACTGTTATCGATCCGAGCGGTTTTTACCCGACCCTAATTAGAGAAATCTTAAAAAAATAGCAAAAAAATTCAAAAAATTGAAAAACCTTGTCCTGGCATCATTTCAGGCTAAAACAGGTCAGGCCAGGTGGTGAAAACGAAGAAAATAAGTTTTCGATCTAAGCGGTTTTTACCCGACCCCAACTATAGAATTCAGAAAAAAAATAGGCAAAAAAACTCAAAATATTTAAAAACTTCATCGTGGCATCATTTCAAGCCGAAACGGGTTGGACCAGGCTGAGAAGGGGAGAAATTTTTTTTTTCGATCCGTAGTGTTTTTACACGAACTCAACAAGGGAATTCCGAAACACAATAGAAAAACAAATCAAAAAATTGAACAACTTCATCCTGGCAACATTTGAAGCCTAAAGGGGTCGGGTCAAGCCAAGAAGGGGAGAAAAAAAAAAAGTTTTCGATCTGAGCGGTTTTCACCTGACCCCAACTAGAGAATACTGAAAAAAAAAATAGCAAAAAAATTCAAAAAAATTGAAAAGCTTCATCCTGCCATCAGTTCAAGGCAAAACGGGCTGGGCCATACCTAGAAAGGGACAAAAATAAGTTTTCAATCCGAGCGGTTTTTACCCGACCCCAACTAGAGAATTCCGAAAAATATAAAAAATCAATTCAAAAAATTGAAAAACTTCATTCTGGCATCATTTGAAGACTAAACGGGTTGGGCTAAGCCAAGAAAGGGAGAAAAAAAAATATTTTCGATTCGAGCGGTTTTTACCCGACCCCAATTAGAGAAATCTGAAAAAAAAAAATAGCAAAAAAATTTAAAAAATTGAAAAACCTTGTCCTTACATAATTTCAAGCCAAAATGGGTCAGGCCAGGTGGAGAAAAGGAAGAAATAAGTTTTCGATCCGAGTGGTTTCTACCCAACCCCAATTAGGGAACTTTGAAAAAAATTAGCAAAAAAATTTTAAAAGTTGAAAAACTTCATCTTGGCATCATTTCAAGCCTAAAGGGGTTGGACCAAGCCGAGAAAGGAAGAAATAAAGGTTTTGATACGAGCTATTTTTAGCAGACCCCAACTAGAGAATTCCGAAAAAAAAAAAATAGCAAAATAATTCAAAAAATTGAAAAACCTCACCCTGGCGTAATTTCATGCCAAAACGGGTTGGGCCAGGTCTAGAAAGGGAGAAAAATAAGTTTTCAATCCGAGCGGTTTTCACCCAACCCCAACTAGAGAATTCCAAAAAATATAAGAAATCAATTCAAAAAATTGAAAAACCTCATCCTGGCGTCATTTTGAAGCCTAAACGGGTTGGGCCTAGAAAGGGAGAAAAAAATGTTTTCGATCCGAGCGGTTTTTACCCGACCCCAATTAGAGAAATCTGTAAAAAAATAACAAAAGAATTCAAAAATTTGAAAAACCATGTCCTGGCATCATTTCAAGCCAAAACGGGTCAGGCCAGACCGAGAAAGGGGGAAAAAAAAGTTTTTGATTCGAGCTATTTTTACCCGACCCCAACAAGAGAGTTCCGAAAAAAATACCAAAATAATTCAAAAAATTGAAAAATCTTATCCTAGCAACATTTCAACACTAAACAGGTCGAGCTAGTCAAAGAAATGGAGAAAAAAAAATTTTCGATCTGAGCGGTTATTACCTGACCCCAACTATAGAATTCTGAAAAAAAAAAAAAATAAAAACAATTCAAAAAATTGAAAAACTTCATATTGGCATCATTACAAGCCTAAACGGGCTGGGCCAGACCGAGAAAGGGGGAAAAAAATGTTTTTGATTCGTGCCATTTTTACCCGACCCCAACTAGAGAATTCCAAAAAGACTAGCGAAATAGTTCAAAAAATTGAAAAACCCTGTCCTAGAGAATTCTGAAACTAGAGCAATTTTTACCCGACCCCAACTGAGCAGTTTTTAACTGACCCAAACTAGAGAATTCTGAAATATATATATATATATATATATAAACAATTCAAAAACTTCATCCTAGCATCATTTGAAGCCTAAACGGATCGAGCCACACCAAGAAAGGGAGAACTCAAAGTTTTTGGTCTGAGCAGTTTTCACTCAACCCCAACTAGAGAATACTCAAAAAAAAAATTCAAAAAATTGAAAAGTTTTATCCTGGCATCATTTCAAACCTAAACAGCTCGGGCCAGGTTTAGAAAGGGAAAAAAATGATTTCGATCCGAGCGGTTTTTACTCGACCCAAATTAGAGAATTCCGAAAAAAAAAATAGCAAAAAAACTGAAAAAAATTAGAAAACCGTGTCCTAGCATCATTTTAAGCCAAAACGGTTCAGACCTGGCTGGAAAAGGGAGAAAAATAAATTTTCGATCCGAGCGGGTTTTTCCCGACACCAACAAGAGGATTCCGAAAAAAATAACAAAAAAATTCAAAACTTCATCCTGTCATCATTTCAAGACAAAACGGGTTGGGTCAAGCCTAGAAACAGAGAAAAATAAGTCAAACCAAGCGGTTTTTTCCCCACATGAACTAAAGAATTCCCAAAAAAAATAGCAAAAAAATTAAAATTATTGCAAAACCTAATCCTGGCATCATTTTATGCGAACGCGGGTCGGGCCACGTGGAGAGAGGGAGGAAAATAAGTTTTCGATCCGAGCAATTTTTAACCGACCCCAACTAGAGAATTCAGAAAAAAAATTAGCAAAAAAATTCAAAAAATTAAAAAACATCATCCTGGCATCGTTTGAAGCCCAAAAAGGTTGGGCCAAGCCAATAAAGGGAGAAAAAAAAATGTTTTCTATCCGAGCGGTTTTTACCCGACACCAACTAGAGAATTCCAAAAAAAATTCAAGAAATTGAAAAACTTCACGCTGGCATCATTCCAAGCCAAAACAGGTCGGGCCAGCTCCAGAAAGGGAGAAAAATAAGTTTTCGATCCAAGCGGTTTTTACTCGACCTGAACTAAAGAATTCCAAAAAAAAAAAATAGCAACAAAATTAAAAATATTGAAAAACCTAATCCTGGCATCATTTCAAACCAAAACGGGTTGGGCCAGGTGGGAAAAAGGGAAGAAAATAATTTTTCAATCCGAACGGTTTTTACCCGATCCCGACAAGAGACTTCAGAAAAAAATTAGCAATAACATTCAAAAAGTTGAAAAACTTCATCCTGACATCATTTCAAGCCTAAATGGGCTGGACCAGGCTGAGAAAGGGAGAAATTTTTTTTTCGATCTGAGCGGTTTTCTCCCGACCCAAACTAGAGAATTTTGATAAAAAAAAATAGCAAAAAAAATCAAAATATTGAAAAACATTATCCTGGCAATATTTCAAGCCTGCGGGTTAGGCTGAGAAAGGGAGAAAAAAAATTTCGATCCGAGCAATTTTTACCCGACCCCAACTAGAGTATTCCAAAAAAAATAGCAAAATAATTCAAAAAATTGAAAAAACTTGGCCTGGCATCATTTCAAGCCTAAACGGGTCGGGCTAGGCAGAGAAAGCGAGAAAAAAAAAAGTTTTCGAAATTTCTACCCAACCCCAATTAGAGAATTCTGAAAAAAAAATAGCAAAAAAATTCAAAAAATTGAAAAACCTTGTCCTAGCATCATTTCAGGCCAAAACGGGTCAGGCTAGGTGGAGAAAACGAGGAAAATAAGTTTTCAATCCGAGTGGTTTTTAGCCGACCCCAACTAGGGAATTCAAAAAAAAAAATAAGCAGAAAAATTCAAAAAATTGAAAAACTTTATCCTGGTATCATTCCAAACAAAAACCGGCCGGGCCAGACCTAGAAAGGGAGAAAAATAAGTTTTCCATCCAAGCGGCTTTTACCCGACCAGAACTAAAGAATTTCCAAAAAAATAGAAAAAAGATTAAAAATATTGAAAAACCTAATTCTGGCATTGTTCCAAGCCAAACCGGGTCGGGCCAGGAAGAGAAACAGAAGAAAATAAGTTTTCGATCCGAGCGGTTGTTGCCCGACCCCAACTACGGAATTGAAAAAAAAATTAGCAAAAAAATTCAAAAAATTATTGAAAAACTTTATCCTGGAATCATTTGAAGCCAAAACGGGGTGGGCCAAGCCAAGAAAGGGAGAAAAAAAAAAGTTTTCGATCCGAGCGGTTTGTACCCGACCCCAATTAGAGAATTATTAAAAAAATAGCAAAAAAATTCAAAAACTTTAAAAAACTTAATCCTGGCATCATTTCAAGCCTAAACAGGTCAAAAAATACAAAAACTTCATCCTGGCATCAGTTCAAGGCAAAACGTGTTGGGTCAGGCCTAGAAAGGGGAGAAAATAACTTTTCATTCCGAGCGGTATTTACCCGAACCCAACTAGAGAATTCTGAAAAATATAGAAAATCAGTTCAAAAAATTGAAAAATTTCATCTTGGCATCATTTGAAGCCCAAACGGGTTGAGCCACACCAAGAAAGGGAGAAAAAAATGTTTTCGATCCGAGCGGTTTTTACCTGACCCCAGTTAGAGAAATCTGAAAAAAAAAAAAGCAAAAAAATTTAAAAATTTAAAAACCTTGTCCTGGCCTCATTTCAAGCCAAAATGGGTTGGACGAGAATTCCGAAAACAAAAATAGCAAAATAATTCAACAAATTGAAAAATATAATCCTGGCATCATTTGAAGCCTAAACGGGTTGGGCCATGCCAAAAAGGGGAGAAAAAAATGATTTCGATTCGAGCGGTTTTTACTCGACCCAAATTAGAGAAGTCTGTAAAAAATAGTAAAAAAATTCAAAAAATTTAAAAAACCTGTCCTGGCATCATTTCAAACCAAAACGAGCCAAGCCAAGAGGAGAAAAGGAAGAAAATAAGTTTTCGATCCGAGCGGTTTTTACTCGACCCCAGCTAGAGAATTCTAAGAAAAAATAGAAAAACAATTCAAAAAATTGAAAAACTTCATCCTGGCATCATTTGAAGCCTAAATGGGTTGGGCCAACCAAAGAAAAAGTGAAAAAAATGTTTTCGATCCGAGCGGTTTTGGCCCGACCCGAATTAGAGAACTTTGAAAAGAAATAGGAAAAAAAGTCAAAAAATTGAAAAATATCATCCTGCTATCATTTCAAGCCAAAACACCTGATCAGCGGCAGAAAATGAAGAAAATAAGTTTTCAATCCGAGCGGTTTTTACCCGACCCCAACTAGAGAAATCTGTAAAAAAAATAGAAAAACAATTCATAAAATTCAAAAACCTTGTCCTGGAATCATTTCAAGCCAAAACGGGTCAGACTTGGTGGAGAAAAGGAAGAAAATAAGTTTTCGATCCGAACAGTTTTTACCCGACCCCAACTAGAGAATTCAGAAAAAAAAAAAAAAAAAATTGGAAAAAAAATTCAAAAAATTTAAAAACTTCATCTTGGCATCATTTCAAGCCTAAACGGGTTGGACCAGGCTGAGAAAGAGAGAAAAAAAAGTTTTTAATCTGAGCGGTTTTTACACGACCCCAATTAGAGAATTACGAAAAAAAACATAGAAAAACAGTTCAAAAAATTCAAAAAGTTCATCTGTGCACCATTTGAAGCCAAAACTGGTTGGGCCAAGCCAAGAAAGGGAGAAAAAAAAATTTTCGGTCTGAGCAGTTTTCATCCGACCCCAACTAGAGAATTCTGAAAAAAAATAGCTAAAAAATTCAAAAAATTGAAAAGCTAAACTTGGCATCAGTTCATGGCAAAACGGGTTGGGCCAGGCCTGGAAAGGGAGAGAAATAAGTTTTCCATCCAAGTGATTTTTACACGATCCCAACTAGAGAATTCCGAAAAATACAGAAAATCAATTCAAAAAATTGACAAACTTCATCCTGGCATCATTTGAAGTCGAAACGGGTTGGGCCAAGCCAAAAAAGGGAGAAAAAAAATGTTTTCAGTCCGAGCGGTTTTTACACGACCCCAATTAGTGTAATCTATAAAAAATAGCAAAAAATTCAAAAAATTGAAAAAACTTGTCCTGACATTATTTCAAGCCAAAACGGGTCAGGCCAGCTGGTGAAAAGGAAGAAAATAAGTTTTCGATCCCAACGGTTTTTACCCGACCCCAACTAGAAAATTACGAAAAAAAAAATAGAAAAACAATTCAAAAAATTCAAAAACTTCATCCTAGCACCATTTGAAGCCTAAACGAGTCGGGCCAAGTCAAAAAAGGGAGAAAAAAAAAGTTTTCGATCTGAACGGTTTTCACTCGACCCCAACTAGAGAACACTGAAAAAAATAGCAAAAAATTTGAAAAATTGAAAAGCCTCATCCTGGTATCGGTTCAAGGCAATACGGGATGGGCCAGGCCTGGAAAATGAGAAAAATAAGTTTTCACTCCTAGGGGTTTTTACCCAAACCCAACTAGACAATTCCGAAAAATATAGAAAATCAATTCAAAAAATTGAAAAACCTTATCCTGGCATCATTTGAAGCCTAAACGGGTTGGGCCAAGCCAAGAAAGGGAGAAAAAAATGTTTTCGATCCAAGCGGTTTTTACCATACCCCAATTAGAGAAATCTAAAAAAAAATAGCAAAAAAATTCAAAAAATTGAAAAACCTTCAAAAAAATCAAAAAGCACTGGCATCATTTCAAGCCTAAATGGGTCGGGCCAGAAGAGAAAGGGAGGGAAATAAGTTTTCGATCCGAGCGGTTTTTACCCGACCCCAACTAGAGAATTCCGAAAAACACCGATACTCAATTCAAAAAAATGAAAAAATTCTTCCTGGCACCATTTCAAGCCTACACGAGTTGGACCAAGCAAGGAAAATGAGAAAAAAAAGTTTTCGATCTGAGCGTTTTTCACCCGACCCCAACTAGAGAATACGGAAAAAAATAGCATAAAAATTCAAAAAATTAAAAAGCTTCGTCCTGGCATCAGTTCAAGGGAAAACGAGTCGAGGTAGACTGAGAAAGGAAGAAAAAAAGGTTTTCGATCCATGCTATTTTTACCCGACCCCAACTAGAGAATTCCGAAAAAAAATATCAAAATAATTCAAAAAATCGAAAAACCTTATCCTAGAAACATTTCAAGCCTATACGGGTCGGGCTAGGCTGAGAAAGGCAGAAAAAAAAGTTTTCGATCGGAGCGGTTTTTACCTGACCCCAACTACACAAAACTGAAAAAAAAAAAAAAATTTTAAAAATTAAAAAGCTTCATCCTGGCATAATTTCAAGCCTAAACGGGTCGAACCAGACTGAGAAAGGGAGAAAAAAAAAAGTTTTCGATCGGAGCTATTTTTACTAGACCCCCACTAGGGAATTCCGAAAAAAACAGCAAAATATTTCAAAAAATCAAAAAACCTTGTCCCGCGACATTTTAAGCCTAAAAGGGTCGGGCCAGAACAAGAAAGGGAGGGAAATAAGTTTTTAATCCGAGCGGTTTTTACTCGACCCCAACTAGAGAATTCCAAAAAATACCAATACTCAATTCAAAAAAATGAAAAATTTCATCCTAGCATTGAAGCCTAAACGGGTTGGGTGAAGCAGATAAAGGGAGATGAAAATGTTTTTGATCCGAGCAGTTTTTACCCGACCGCAATTAAAGAATTCTGAGAAAAATAGCAAAATAATTCAAAAAATCGGAAAACCTTGTCCTAGCAATATTTGAAGCCTAAACGGGTCGACCTAGGCTGAGAAAGGGAGAAAAAAAAAAGCTTTCGATCTGAGCGATTTTTTACCTGACCCCAACTAGAGAATTCTGAAAAAATATAAAGATAATTCAATAAATTAAAAAAACTTCACCCTAGCATCATTTCGAGCCTAAACGGGTCGGGCTAGACCGAGAAAGGGGGAAAATTTTTTTTTATTTTTTATTAGAGCTATTTTCACCCGACCCCAACTAGAGAATTCTGGAAAAAATAGCGAAATAATTCAAAAAATCGAAAAACCTTGTCCTAGAAATATTTAAAGCCTAAACAGGTCGGGCTAGGCTGAAAAGGGCAGAAAAAAAAAGTTTTCGATCTGAGCAGTTTTTACCTGACCCCAACTAGAGAATTCTGAAAAAAATACAAAAACAATTCAAAAAATTGAAAATCTTCATCCTGCCATCATTTGAAACCTAAATGGGTCGGGCCAAGCCATTAAAGGGAAAAAAAAAGTTTTCAATCAGAGAGGTTTTCAGCCGACCCCCAGCAAAAAAATTCAAAAAATTGAAAAGCTTCATCCTGGCATCATTTTAAGCCAAAACGGGTCGGACCAGACTGAGAAAGCGAGAAAAAAAAAAGTTTTCAATCGGTGCTATTTTTACCGGAACCCTACTAGGGAATTCCGAGAAAAAAAAACAACGAAATATTTAAAAAAATCAAAAAATCTTGTCCGGTGTCATTCCAAGCAACAACGGGTCAAGCCAGGACAAGAAAGGGAGAAAAAAAAGTTTTCAATCTGAGCGGTTTTTACCTGACCCCAACTAGAGAATTCTGAAAAAAAATATAAAAACAATTCAAAAAATTGAAAAACTTTATCCTGGCATCATTTGAAGCCTAAACGGGTCGGGCCGAGCAAAGAAAGGGAGAGGAAAAAAATTCGGTCTGAGCGGTTTTCACCCGACCCCAACAAGAGAATACAGAAAAATATAGCAAAAAAATTGAAAAAATTGAAAAGCACTGGCATCATTTCAAGCCTAAACGGCTCGACTAGAACGAGAAGGGGAGGGAAATAAGTTTTCAGTCCGAGTGGTTTTTACCCGACCCCGACTAGAGAATTCCAAAAAATACCGATACACAATTCAAAAAAATGAAAAAAATTCATCCTGGCATCATTTGAAGCCAAAACGGGTTGGGCGAAGTCAATAAAGAGAGAAGAAAATGTTTTCGATCCGAGCGGTTTTTACCCGACCGTAATTACAGAATTCTGAGAAAAATAACAAAAAAATTCAAAAAATTGAAAATCTTCATCCTGGCATCACTTCAAGCCTAAACGGGTCGGACCAGATGGAGAAAGGGAAAAAAAAAAAGTTTTCGATTGGAGCTATTTTTACCCGACCCCAACTAGAGAATTCCGGAAAAAATAGCAAAATAATTCAAAAAATCGAAAACCTTGTCCTAGCAACATTTCAAGCCTAAACGGGTCGGGCTAGGCTGAGAAAGGGAGAAAAAAAAAAACTTTCGATCTGAGGGGTTTTTACCTGACCCCAACTAGAGAATTCTGAAAAAAATATAAAAACAATTCAAAAAATTAAAAAAATTCATCCTGGCATCATTTCAAGCCTAAACGGGTCGGGTTAGGCTGAGAAAGGTAAAAAAAAAGTTTTCAATCTGAGCGGTTTTTACCTGACCCCAACTAGAGAATTCTGAAAAAAAATATAAAAACAATTCAAAAAATTGAAAAACGTTAATCCTGGCATCATTTAAAGCCTAAACGGGTCGGGCCAAGCCAAGAAAGGGAGGAAAAAAAAATTTCGGTCTTAGCTGTTTTCACCCAACCCCAACTAGAGAATACTGAAATAAAATTCAATAAATTGAAAAGTTTCATCCTGGCATCATTTCAAGTATAAACAGGTCAGGCCAGGCTGAGAAAGGGAGAAAAAAATGTTTTCAATTCAAGCGGTTTTTATTCAACCCCAATTAGAGAATTCTAGAAAAATTGCAACAAAATTCAAAAATGTTGGGCCAGGCCTAGAAAGGGAGAAACAAATTTTCGATCCGAGTGGTTTTTTCCTTAGCTGAACTAAAGAATTCCCAAAAAAATAGCACAAAAATTAAAAATATTGAAAAACCCAATCCTGGCATCATTTGAAGCCAGTACAGGTTGGGCCAGGTGGAGTAAGGGGACAAAGTAAGTTTTCGATCAAAGCGGTTTTTACCCGACCCCAACTAGAGAATTCTGAAAAATACCGATAATCTATTCAAAAAAAATGAAAAAATTCATCCTGGCATCATTTGAAGCCTAAACGGGTTGGGCCAAGCCAAGAAAGTGAGAAAAAAAAAAAGTTTTCGATTTAAGCGGTTTTCACCCGACCCCAACTAGAGAATACAGAAAAAAATAGAAAGAAATTTCAAAAAGTTGAAAAGCTTCATCCTAACATCATTTTAAGCAAAAATGGTTCGGGCCAGGCCAGGAATGGAGAAAAATAAGTTTTCGATGCGAGCGGTTTTTACCCGACCCCAACAAAAGAATTCCGAAAAAAATTAAAAAAGAAATTCAAAAAATTGAAAAACTTCATCTTGGCATCATTTCAAGCCAAAACGGGCCAGGCCGGGCCTAGAAAGGGAGAAAAATAAGTTTTCAATCCGAGTGGCTTTTTCTCGACCTGAACTCCAGAATTCCAAAAAAAAATAGCAAAAAAATTCAAAATATTGAAAAACCTAATCCTGGCATAATTTCAAGCCAAAACGGGTCAGGCTAGGTGGAGTAAGGGAAGAAAATAAGTTTTCAATCCAAGCTGTTTTTACCCAACCACAACTAGAGAACTCTGAAAAAAAATAGAAAAACAATTCAAAAAATTGAAAAAATTCATCTTGGCATCATTTGAAGCCTAAACGGGTCGGGCCAAGCCATAAAAGGGAGAAAAAAAAGTTTTCGATCTGAGCGGTTTTCACTCGACCCCAACTAGAGAATTCTAAGAAAAATAGCAAAAAAAATCAACAAGTTGAAAAACTTCATCCGGGCATCATTTCAAGCTGAAGTGGGTCGGGCTAGACAAAGAAAGGGAGAAAATTTTTTTCGATCCGAGCAAGTTTTACCCGGCCCCAACTGGAGAATTCCCAAAAAAATAGCAAAAAAATTACAAATATTGAAAAACCTTAGCCGGGAATCATTTCAAGCCAAAACGGGTCGGGCCAGGTGGAGAAAAGGCAAAAAAGATATGTTTACATTACGAGTATTTTTTACCCGATCCCAACTAGAGAATTCAGAAAACAAAAAATTCGAAAAATTGAAAAACTTTACCCTGGTATTATTTCAAGCCAAAACAGGTCGGGCCAGGTGGAGAAAGGAAATAAAATAAGTTTTCGATCCGACCGAATTTTACCCGACCCCAATCAGAGAATTCCGAAGAAAATTGACAAGAAAGTCATAAAATTGAAAAATTTCATCCTGGCACCATTTCAAGACTAAACTGGTCGGGCCAGGCTGAGAAAGGGAGAAAAAAAAAAAAAAGTTTTCGGTAGAGCGATTTTTACCCGACCACAACTAGAGAATTCTGAAAAACATAGCAAAAAAATTCAAAAAATTGAAAAACTTCCTCTTCGCATCATTTCAACCCAAAACGGGTCGTGCCAGGCCGACAAAGGAAGAAAAATAAGGGCACAATCTGAGCAGTTTTTGCCCGATTCGAACTAAAGAATTCACAAAAAAATAGCAAAAATTTAGCACAGAAAACTGAAAAACCTCAGCCTAGCATCGTTTCAAGCATAAACGGGCCTGGCCAGGCCGAGAGAGGAAGAAAAATAAGTTTTCAATTCGAGGGGTTTTTACCCAACCCGAACTATCGAATTCTGAAAAAAAAAAAATTAGTGAAAAAAAATTCAAAAAATTGGAAAACTTCCTACTGGCATCATTTCAAGCAAAAAGCGGTCGTGCCAAGGCAAAAAAGGGAGAAAAAAAGTTTTAATCTGAGTGGTTTTCACCCGACCGAAAGTAGAAAATAATTATAAAAATAGCAAAAAAACTCAAAAAATCGAAAAGCTTCATCCTGGCATCATTTAAGCCTAAACAGATCGGGCCAGAATGACAAAGGGAGAGAAAAAAAAAAGTTTTTGATCCAAGCTATTTTTACCAGACCCCAACTAGAGAATTCCGAAAAAAAAATAGCAAAATAATTCAAATAGCCGAAAAAGCAAATCCAGCGTCATTTTAAGCTCAAACGGGTCGGGCCAAGCCTAGAAAAGGAGAAAAATAAGTTTTCAAATCGAGTGGTTTTTACCCGACCCCAAAAAGAGAATTCCAAAAAAAATAGCAAAAAAAATCAACAAGTTGAAAAACTTCATATAGGCATTATTTCAAGCCGAAATGGGTCGGGCTAGACCAAGAAAGGGAGAAAAAAACTTTTCGATCCAAGCAATTTTTACCCGACCCCAACTGGAGAATTCCAAAAAAAAATAGCAAAAAAATTCAAAAAATTGAAAAACTTTAGCCTGGTATCATTTCAAGACAAAACGGATCGGCCCAGGTGGAGAAAGGAAAGAAAATAATTGAAAATTTTCATCCTGGTATCATTTCAAGACTAAACTGGTCGGGCCAGGCTGAGAAAGGGAGGAAAAAAAAATGGTTTTCGGCTCGAGCGATTTTTACCCAACCCCAACTAGAGAATTCTGAAAAAAATAGCAAAAAATTCAAAAAATTGAAAAACTTCCTCCTGCCCGACAAAGGAAGAAAAATAATGTTACGATCTGAGCAGTTATTGTCAGATTCGAACTAAAGAATTCGCAAAAAAATAGCAAAACTTTGGCACAAAAATTCAAAAACCTCAGCCTGGCATCATTTCAAGCTTAAATGGGCCAGGCCAGGCCGAGAGGGGAAGAAAAATAAGTTTTCAATTCAAGGGGTTTTTACCCAACCCGAACTATCTAATTCTGAACAAAATAGCAAAAAAAAGCTTCAAAAAATTGGAAAACTTCCTACTGGCATCATTTCAAGCAAAAATGGGTCGTGCCAAGCCAAGAAAGGGAGAAAAAAAAAGTTTTCAATTTGAGCAGTTTTCACCCAACCCCAAGTAGAGAATAATGATAAAAACAGCAAAAAAATTCAAAAAATTAAAAAGCTTCATCCTGGCATTTCAAGCCTCAACAGGTCAGGCCAGAATGACAAAGACAGAGAAAAAAAGAAGTTTTTGGTCCGAGCTATTTTTACCAGACCCCCAACTAGAGAATTCCAAAAAGAAAATAGCAAAATAATTCAAATAATCGAAAAAGCTCGTCCAGCGTCATTTCAAGCCCAAACGGGTCGGGTCAGGCCTAGAAAAGAAGAAAAACAAGTTTTCAATCCGAGTGGTTTTTACCCGACCCCAAGAAGAGAATTCCAAAAAATACCGATAATCAATTCAAAAAAATGAAAAAATTCATCCTGGCATCATTTGGAGCCTAAACAGCTTGAGCCAAGCAAATAAAGGGAGAAAAAATGTTTTCGATCCGAGCGGTTTTTACCCGACCCAAATTAGAGAATTCAGAAAAAAATAACAAAGAAATTTAAAAAATCGAAAAATTTCGTCCTGGCATCAATTGAAGCCTAAACCGGTTGGGCAAAGGCGAAAAAAAGTATTCAATCTAAGAGGTTTTCACCCGACCGCAACTAGAGAATACTGAAAAAAACAGCAAAAAAAAAGTTTTTTAATTCGAGAAAGGGGGAATAAAGGTTTTTGATTCGAGCATTTTTTACCCGACCCCAACTTAAGGATTCCAAAAAAATAGTAATATAATTCAGAAAATCGAAAAACCTTGTCCTAGCAACATTTCAAGTCTAAACAGGTTGGGCTATGCTGAGAAAGGGAAAAAAAAAAAAAAGTTTTTGATCTGAGCGGTTTTTGCCTGACCCCAACAAGAGAATTCTAGAAAAAAAAGAAAAAAACAATTCAAAAAATTGAAAAAAAAAATTGAAGCATAAATGGGACGGGCCAAGCCAAGAAAGGGGGAAAATATTGTATTCTATATGAGCAGTTTTCACCTGACCCCAACTAGAGAATACTGAAAAAAAAAAATTCAAAAAATTGAAAAGCTTCATCCTGGCATCATTTCATAGTTAAACGAGTCAGGCCAGGCTGAGAAAAAAAAAAAAGAAAAAAAAAAGCAAAAAAATTCAAAAAATTGAAAAACCTTATCCTAGTATCATTTTAAGCCAAAACGGTTAGGGCCAAGCTGGACAAGGGAGAAAAATAAGTTTTCTATCCAACCGGTTTTTACCCGACCCCAAAGAGGGAATTCAAAAAAAAAAAAAAATAGCAAAAAAATTCAAAAAATTTAAAAACTTCATCCTTGCTTTATTTCAAGCCTAAACGGGTTGGATTAGGCCGAGAAAAAAAAGTTTTCGATCCGAGCGGTTTTCACCCGGCCACAACTAGAGAACTCTGAAAAAAATAGCAAAAAAAATCACCAAGTTGAAAAACTTCATCCGGGCAACATTTCAAGCTCAAATGGGTCGGGCTAGACCAAGAAAGGGAGAAAAAAAGTTTTTGATCATAGCAATTTTTACACGACCCCAACTAGAGAGTTCCAAAAAAATAGCAAAAAAATTAAAAATATTGAGAAACCTTATCCTGGCATCATTTCAAGCCAATACGAGTCGAGCGCGGTGGGGAAAAGGAAAAAAATATATTTCGATCCAAGTTGTTTTTACCCGACCCCAGCTAGAGAATTCAGAAAAGAGTTAGCAAAAAAATTCAAAAAATTGAAAAATTTCATCCTGGCATCATTTCAAGCCAAAACGGGTCGGGCAAAGGCAAGAAGTTATGAAAAAATGTTTTTGATCTGAGCTGTTTTCACCCGACCGCAACTAGAGAATACTGAAAAAAATAGCAAAAAAAAAGTTTTTTGATTCGAGAAAGGCGAAAAAAAGTTTTTGATTCCAGCTTTTACCCGACCCCAACTAAAGGATTAAAAAAAAAATAGTAAAATAACTCAGAAAATTCGAACACCTTGTCCTAACAACATTTCAAGTCTAAACGGGTTGGGCTATGCTGAGAAAGGGAGAAAAAAAAGTCTTCGATCTGAGCGGTTTTTACCTGACCCCAGCTAGAGAATTCTAGAAAAAATATAGAAAAAATTCAAAAAATTGAAAAACTTCATCCTGGCATCATTTGAAGCATAAACGGGATGGGCCAAGCCAAGAAAGGGAGAAAATATTGTTTTCTATATGAGCGGTTTTCACCTGACCCCAACTAGAGAATACTGAAAAAAAAATTCAAAAAATTGAAAAGCTTCATCCTGGTATCATTTCAAAGTTAAACGGGTCAGGCAAGGCTGAGAAAGGGAGAAAAAAATGTTTTCGATCGGAGCGGTTTTTACTCGACCCCAATTAGAGAATTCCGAAAAAAAATAGCAAAAAAAATTCAAAAACCTTGTCCTAGTATCATTTTAAGCCAATATGGTTTGGGCCAAGCTAGACAACGGAGAAAAATAAGTTTTCGATCCCATTGGTTTTTACCCGACCCCAAAGAGGGAATTCAGAAAAAAAAAAAAAAATAGCAAAAAAAAAAAAAAAATTTAAAAACTTCATCCTGGCTTCATTTCAAGCCTAAACGGGTCGGACCAGGCCGAGAAAAAAATATTTTCGATCCGAGCGGTTTTCACCCGACCACAACTAGAGAATTCTGAAAAAAATAGTAAAAAAAATCAGCAAGTTGAAAAACTTCATCCAGGCATCATTTCAAGCTAAAATGGGTCGGGCTAGACCAAGAAAGGGAGAAAATAAGTTTTTGATCATAGCAATTTTTACACGACCCCAACTAGAGAGTTCCAAAAAAATAGCAAAAAAATCAAAAATATTGAGAAACCTTATCCTGGCATCATTTCAAGCCAAAACGGGTCAAGCGAGGTGGAGAAAAGGAAAAAAAATATGATTTTGATCCGAGTTGTTTTTACCCGACCCCTGCTAGAGAATTCAGAAAAAAGTTAGCAAAAAATTTCAGTAAATTGAAAAACATCATCCTGACATCATTTCAAGCCAAAATGGGTTGGGCCAAGAGGAGAAAGGAAAGAAAATAAGTTTTCGGTCCGAGCGGATTTTACCCGACCCCAATTAGAGAATTCCGAAAAAAATTGACAAGAAAGGCATAAAATTGAAAATTTTCATCCTGTCATCATTTCAAGACTAAACTGGTCGGGCCAGGCTGAGAAAGGGAGAAAAAAAAAAAGTTTTCGATTAGAGCGGTTTTCACCCGATCCCAACTAGAGAATTCTGGAAAAAATAGCAAAAAAAAATCAACAAGTTGAAAAACTTCATCCGAGCATCATTTCAAGCCGAAATGGGTCGGGCTACACCAAGAAAGTGAGAAAAAAAAGTTTTCAATCCGAACAATTTTTACCCGACCCCAACTGGAGAATTCCCAAAAAAATAGCAAAAGAATTACAAATATTGAAAATCCTTATCCGGGCATCATTTCAAGCCAAAATGGGTCGGGCCAGGTGAATAAAGGAAAAAAAGATAAGCGTTCGTTACGAGTGGTTTTTACCCGACCCCAACTAGAGAATTCAGAAAAAAAATTAGCAAGAAAATTCAAAAACTCTATCCTGGTATCATTTCAAGCCAAAACGGGTTGGGCCAGGTGGAGAAAGGGAGGAAAAAAAAAGTTTTCGGCTCGAGCGATTTTTACACGACCCCAACTAGAGAATTCTGAAAAAAAATAGCAAAAAAATTCAAAAAATTGACAAACTTCCTCTTGCCCAACAAAAGAAGAAAAAAAAGGTTATGATCTGAGCTGTTTTCCCCGATTCGAACAAGAGAATTCGCAAAAAAAATAGCAAAAATTTAGCACAAAAATTCAAAAAATTCAAAAACCTCAGCCTGGCATTATTTCAAGCTTAAATGGGCCAGGCCAGGCCGAGAGAGGAAGAAAAATAAGTTTTCGATTCGAAGGGTTTTTATCCAACCCGAACTATAAAATTCTGAAAAAAAAAAACAAAAAAAATTCAAAAAACTGGAATAGTGATAAAAAAAGCAAAAGAATTCAAAAAATTGAAAAACTTAATTCCGGCATTATTTCAAGCCTAAACAGGTCGGGCCAGAATGACAAAGGGAGAGAAAAAAAAGTTTTTGATCCGAGCTATTTTTACCAGACCCCCAACTAGAGAATTCAAAAAAAAAAATAGCAAAATAATTCAAATAATCGAAAAAGCTCATCCAGCGTCATTTCAAGCCGAAACGGGCCGGGTCAGGCCTACAAAAGGAGAAAAATAAGTTTTCAGTCCGAGTGGTTTTTACCCGACCCTAACAAGAGAATTCCGAAAAATACCGATAATCAATTCAAAAAAATGAAAAAATTAATCCTGGCATCATTTGAAGCCTAAACGGCTTGGGCCAAGCTAATAAAGGGAGTAAAAATGTTTTCAGTCCGAGCTGTTTTTACCCGACCCAAATTAGAGAATTCAGAAAAAAATAACAAAGAAATTTAAAAAATTGAAAAACTTCATCCTAGCATCATTTGAAGCTTAACCGGGTCGGGCAAAGGCAAGAAGTTATGAAAAAAGGTTTTTGATCTGAGATGTTTTCACCCGATCGCAACTAGAGAATACTGAAAAAAATAGCAAAAAAAATGTTTTTTGATTCGAGAAAGGGGGAAAAAAAGTTTTTGATTCCAGCTTTTTTTACCCGATCCCAACTAAAGGATTCCAAAAAAAATAATTAAATAATTCAGAAAATTGAAAAACCTTATCCTAGCAACATTTCAAGTCTAAAAGGGTTGGGTTATACAGAGAAAGGGAGAAAAAAAAGTTTTCGATCTAAGCAGTTTTTATCTGACCCCAACTAGAGAATTCTAGAAAAAATATAAAAACAATTCAAAAAATGGAAAAACTTCATCCTGGCATCATTTGAAGCATAAATGGGACGGGCCAAGCCAAGAAACGGAGAAAATATTGTTTTCTATATAGCGGTTTTCACCTGACCCCAACTAGAGAATACTGAAAAAAAAAATTCAAAAAATTGAAAAGCTTCATCCTGGCATCATTTCAAAGTTAAACAGGTCAGGCCAGACTGAGAAAGGGAGAACAAAATGTTTTCGATCCGAGCGGTTTTTACTCGACCCCAAAGACGGAATTCATAAAAAAAAATTAGCAAAAAAATTCAAAAAATTTAAAAACTTCATCCTGGCTTCATTTCAAGTTTAAACGGGTCAGACCAAGCCGAGAAAAAAAAGTTTTCGATCCGACCGGTTTTCACCCGACCACAACTAGAGAATTCTGAAAAAAATAGCAAAAAAAATCAACAAGTTCAAAATCTTCATCCGGGCATCATTTCATGCTCATATGGGTCGGGCAAGACCAAGAAAGGGAGAAAATAAGTTTTTGATCATAGCAATTTTTACACGACCCCAACAAGAGAGTTCCAAAAAAATTAAAAATATTGGGAAACCTTATCCTGGCATCATTTCAAGCCAAAACGGGTCGAGCGAGGTGGAGAAAAGGAAAAAAATATGTTTTCGATCCGAGGTGTTTTTACCCGACCCCAGGTAGAGAATTCAGAAAAAAGTTAGCAAAAAAATTCAAAAAATTGAAAAACTTCATCCTGGCATCATTTCAAGTCAAAACGGGTTGGGCCAAGTGGAGAGAGGAAAGAAAATAAGTTTTCAGTACGAGCGGATTTTACCCGACCCCAATTAGAAAATTACGGAAAAAATTGACAAGAAAGTCATAAAATTGAAAAATTTCATCCAGGCATCATATCAAGACTAAACTGGTGGGGCCAGGCTAAGAAAGAGAGAAAAAAAAATATCAATCTTAGCGGTTTTCACCCGACCCCAACTAATTTTGAAAAAACAATAGCAAAAAAAATCAACAAGTTGAAAAACGTTATCCGGGTATCATTTCAAGCCGAAATGGGTTGGGCTAGGTCATAAAATTGAAAATTTTCATCCACGCATCATTTTTAGACTTAACTGGTTGGGCTAGGCTAAGAAAGGGAGGAAAAAAAAAGTTTGCGGCTCGAGCAATTTTTACCCGACCCCAACTTGAGAATTCCAAAAAAAATAGCAAAAAAATTCAAAAAATCGAAAAACTTCCTCTTGCCCGACAAACGAAGAAAAATAAGGTTACAATCTGAGCAGTTTTTGCCCGATTCAAACTAAAGAATTCGCAAAAATTTAGCACAAAAATTCAAAAACCGCGGCCTGGCATCATTTTAAGTTTAAATGGGCCAGGCCTGACCGAGAGAGGAAGAAAAATAAGTTTTCGATTCGAGGGGTTTTTATCCAACCCGAACTATAGAATTCTGAAAAAAAAAAAAAAATAGCAAAAAAAATTTCAAAATATTGGAAAACTTCCTATTGGCATCATTTCAAGAAAAAAAGAGTCAGGTCAAGCCAAGAAAGGGAGAAAAAAAAGTTTTCAATCTGAGCAGTTTTCACCCGACCCCAAGTAGAGAATAATGATAAAAATAGCAAAAAAATTCAAAAAATTGAAAAGCTTCATCCTGGCGTCATTTCATGCCTAAACAGGTCGGGCCAAAATGACAAAGGGAGAGAAAAAAAAAAAAGTTTTTCGTCCGAGCTATTTTTACCAAACCCCCAACTAGAGAATTCCAAAAAAAACTAGCAAAATAATTCAAATAATTGAAAAAGCTCGTCCAGCGTCATTTCAAGCCCAAACAGGTCAATCCGAGTGGTTTTTACCCGACCCCAACAAGAGAATTCTGAAAAATACCGATAATCAATTAGGAAAAATGAAAAAATTCATCCTGGCATCATTTGAATCCTAAACGGCTTGGGCCAGGCCAATAAAGGGAGAAAAAATGTTTTCGATCCGAGCGGTTTTTGCCCAACCCAAATTAGGGAATTCAGAAGAAAAAAAAAATAACAAAGAAATTTAAAAAATCGAAAAACCTCATCCTGGCACCATTTGAAGCCTAAACTGGTCGGGCAAAGCCAAGAAAGTTATGAACAAAAGTTTTCGATCTGAGCGGTTTTCACCCGACCGCAACTAGAGAATACTGAAAAAAAATAGCAAAAAAAGTTTTTGATTCCAGCTTTTTTTACCCGACCCCAACTAAAGGATTCCAAAAAAAACAGTAAAATAATTCAGAAAATCGAAAAACCTTGTCCTAGCAACATTTCAAGTCTAAAAGGGTTGGGTTATGCTGAGAAATGGAGAAAAAAAAGTTTTCGATCTGAGCGGTTTTTACCTGACCCCAATTAGGGAACTTTGAAAAAAATTAGCAAAAAAATTTTAAAAATTGAAAAACTTCATCTTGGCATCATTTCATGCCTAAAGGGGTTGGACCAAGCCGAGAAAGGAAGAAATAAAGGTTTTGATACGAGCTATTTTTAGCAGACCCCAACTAGAGAATTCCGAAAAAAAAAAAAAAATAGCAAAATAATTCAAAAAATTGAAAAACCTCATCCTGGCGTAATTTCATGCCAAAACGGGTTGGGCCAGGTCTAGAAAGGGAGAAAAATAAGTTTTCAATCCAAGCGGTTTTCACCCAACACCAACTAGAGAATTCCAAAAAATATAAGAAATCAATTCAAAAAATTGAAAAACTTCATCCTGGCGTCATTTTGAAGCCTAAACGGGTTGGGCCTAGAAAGGGAGAAAAAAATGTTTTCAATCCGAGCGGTTTTTACCCGACCCTAATTAGAGAAATCTGTAAAAAATAACAAAAGAATTCAAAAATTTGAAAAACCATGTCCTGGAATCATTTCAAGGCAAAACGGATCAGGCCAGACCGAGAAAGGGGGAAAAAAAAGTTTTTGATTTGAGCTATTTTTACCCGACCCCAACAAGAGAGTTCCGAAAAAAAATACCAAAATAATTCAAAAAATTGAAAAATCTTATCCTAGCAACATTTCAACACTAAACGGGTCGAGCTAGTCAAAGAAATGGAGAAAAAAAAAATTTCGATCTGAGCGGTTATTACCTGACCCCAACTATAGAATTCTGAAAAAAAAAAAAAAAAAAAAAAAAAACAATTCAAAAAATTGAAAAACTTCATATTGGCATCATTTCAAGCCTAAACGGGTCGGGCCAGACCGAGAAAGGGGGAAAAAAATGTTTTTCATTCGAGCCATTTTTACCCGACCCCAACTAGAGAATTCCAAAAAGACTAGCGAAATAATTCAAAAAATTGAAAAACCCTGTCCTAGAGAATTCTGAAACTAGAGCAATTTTTACCCGACCCCAACTGAGCAGTTTTTAACTGACCCAAACAAGAGAATTCTGAAATATATATATATATATATATATATATAAACAATTCAAAAACTTCATCCTAGGATCATTTGAAGCCTAAACTTCATCCTAGGATCAAAAACTTCATCCTAGGATCAAGAAACTGAAAAACTTCACGCTGGCATCATTCCAAGCCAAAACAGGTCGGGCCAGGTCCAGAAAGGGAGAAAAATAAGTTTTCGATCCAAGCGGTTTTTACTCGACCTGAACTAAAGAATTCCAAAAAAAAATAGCAACAAAATTAAAAATATTGAAAAACCTAATCCTGGCATCATTTCAAACCAAAACGGGTTGGGCCAGGTGGAGAAAGGGAAGAATTTTTTTTTACCCGACCCCAACAAGAGACTTCAGAAAAAAATTAGCAATAACATTCAAAAAGTTGAAAAACTTCATCCTGGCATCATTTCAAACCTAAATGGGCTGGACCAGGCTGAGAAAGGGAGAATTTTTTTTTTGATCTGAGCTGTTTTTACCCAACCCCAACTAGAGAATTCCAAAAAAAAAAAAAAAAAAAAAAAAAAAAGTTTTCGATCTGAGCGGTTTTCTCCCGACCCAAACTAGAGAATTTTGAAAAAAAAAAATAGCAAAAATATCAAAATATTGAAAAACATTATCCTGGCAATATTTCAAGCCTGCGGGTTAGGCTGAGAAAGGGAGAAAAAAAAAATTTCGATCCAAGCAATTTTTACCCGACCCCAACTAGAGTGTTCCAAAAAAAATAGCAAAATAATTCAAAAAATTGAAAAAACTTGTCCTGGCATCATTTCAAGCCTAAACAGGTCGGGCTAGGCTGAGAAAGGGAGAAAAAAAAAAGTTTTCGAAACTTCTACCCAACCCCAATTAGAGAATTCTGAAAAAAATAGCAAAAAAATTCAAAAAATTGAAAAACCTTGTCCTAGCATCATTTCAGGCCAAAACGGGTCAGGCTAGGTGGAGAAAACGAGGAAAATAAGTTTTCAATCCGAGTGGTTTTTAGCCGACCCCAACTAGGGAATTCAAAAAAAAAAATAAGCAGAAAAATTCAAAAAATTGAAAAACTTTATCCTGGTATCATTCCAAACAAAAACCGGCCGGGCCAGACCTAGAAAGGGAGAAAAATAAGTTTTCCATCCAAGCGGCTTTTACCCGACCAGAACTAAAGAATTTCCAAAAAAATAGAAAAAAGATTACAAATATTGAAAAACCTAATTCTGGCATTGTTCCAAGCCCAACTAGAGAATTCAGAAAAAAAAAAATTGGAAAAAAATTGGAAAAAAATTTAAAAATTTCATCCTGGCATCATTTCAAGCCTAAACGGTTTGGACTAGGCTGAGAAGGAGAGAAATTTTTTTTTTTTTAATCTGAACGGTTTTTACACGACCCCAATTAGAGAATTACGAAAAAAAACATAGAAAAACAGTTCAAAAAAATTTAAAAAGTTCATCCGTGCACCATTTGAAGCCAAAACTGGTTGGGCCAAGCCAAGAAAGGGAGAAAAAAAAAAATTTTTGGTCTGAGCAGTTTTCATCCGACCCCAACTAGAGAATTCTGAAAAAAAAATAGCTAAAAAATTCAAAAAATTGAAAAGCTAAACTTGGAATCACTTCATGGCAAAACGGGTTGGGCCAGGCCTGGAAAGGGAGAAAAATAAGTTTTCCATCCAAGCGATTTTTACACGACCCCAACTAGAGAATTCCGAAAAATACAGAAAATCAATTCAAAAAATTGACAAACTTCATCCTGGCATCATTTGAAGCCGAAACGGGTTGGGCCAAGCCAAAAAATGGAGAAAAAAAAATGTTTTCAATCCGAGCGGTTTTTACACGACCCCAATTAGAGTAATCTATAAAAAATAGCAAAAAATTGAAAAAGCTTGTCCTGACATTATTTCAAGCCAAAACGGGTCAGGCCAGGTGGTGAAAAGGAAGAAAATAAGTTTTCGATCCCAACAGTTTTTACCCGACCCCAACTAGAAAATTACGAAAAAAAAATAGAAAAACAATTCAAAAAATTCAAAAACTTCATCCTGGCACGATTTGAAGCCTAACCGAGTCGGGCCAAGTCAAGAAAGGGAAAAAAAAAAAATTTTCGATCTGAACGGTTTTCACTCGACCCCAACTAGAGAACACTGAAAAAAATAGCAAAAAATTTGAAAAATTGAAAAGCCTCATCCTAGTATCAGTTCAAGGCAATACGGGATGGGCCAGGCCTGGAAAACGAGAAAAATAAGTTTTCACTCCTAAGGGTTTTTACCCAAACCCAACTAGACAATTCCGAAAAATATAGAAAATCAATTCAAAAAATTGAAAAACCTTATCCTGGCATCATTTGAAGCCTAAACGGGTTGGGCCAAGCCAAGAAAGGGAGAAAAAAATGTTTTCGATCTAAGCGGTTTTTACCGAACCCCAATTAGAGAAATCTAAAAAAAATAGCAAAAAAATTCAAAAAATTGAAAAACCTTCAAAAAAAATCAAAAAGCACTGGCATCATTTCAAGCCTAAATGGGTCGGGCCAGAAGGAGAAAGGGAGGGAAATAAGTTTTCGATCCGAGCGGTTTTTACCCGACCCCAACTAGAGAATTCCGAAAAACACCGATACTCAATTCAAAAAAATGAAAAAATTCTTCCTGGCACCATTTCAAGCCTACACGAGTTGGACCAAGCAAGGAAAATGAGAAAAAAAAGTTTTCGATCTGAGCGTTTTTCACCCGACCCCAACTAGAGAATACGGAAAAAAAATAGCATAAAAATTCAAAAAATTAAAAAGCTTCATCCCGGCATCAGTTCAAGGGAAAACGAGTCGAGGTAGACAGAGAAAGGGAGAAAAAAAGGTTTTCGATCCATGCTATTTTTACCCGTCCCCAACTAGAGAATTCCAAAAAAAATATCAAAATAATTCAAAAAATCGAAAAACCTTATCCTAGAAACATTTCAAGCCTATACGGGTCGGGCTAGGCTGAGAAAGGCAGAAAAAAAAGTTTTCGATCGGAGCGGTTTTTACCTGACCCCAACTAGAGAAAACTGAAAAAAAAAAATTTAAAAAAATTAAAAAGCTTCATCCTGCATAATTTCAAGCCTAAACGGGTCGGACCAGACTGAGAAAGGGAGAAAAAAAAAAGTTTTCGGTCGGAGCTATTTTTACTAGACCCCCCCACTAGGGAATTTCGAAAAAAAAAAGCAAAATATTTCAAAAAATCGAAAAACCTTGTCCCGTGACATTTTAAGCCTAAAAGGGTCGGGCCAGAACAAGAAAGGGAGGGAAATAAGTTTTCAATCCGAGCGGTTTTTACTCGACCCCAACTAGAGAATTCCAAAAAATACCGATACTCAATTCAAAAAAATGAAAAATTTCATCCTAGCATCATTTGAAGCCTAAACGGGTTGGGCGAAGCAGATAAAGGGAGATGAAAATGTTTTTCATCCGAGCAGTTTTTACACGACCGCAATTAAAGAATTCTGAGAAAAATAGCAAAATAATTCAAAAAATCGGAAAACCTTGTCCTAGCAATATTTGAAGCCTAAACGGGTCGACCTAGGCTAAGAAGGGGAGAAAAAAAAAGCTTTCGATCTGAGCGATTTTTACCTGACCCCAACTAGAGAATTCTGAAAAAATATAAAAATAATTCAATAAATTAAAAAAACTTCATCCTAGCATCATTTCAAGCCTAAACGGGTCGGGCTAGACCGAGAAAGGGGGAAATTTTTTTTTTTATTTTTTATTAGAGCTATTTTCACCCAACCCCAACTAGAGAATTCCAGAAAAAATAGCGAAATAATTCAAAAAATTGAAAAACCTTGTCCTAGAAATATTTCAAGCCTAAACAGGTCGGGCTAGGCTGAAAAAGGCAGAAAAAAAAAAGTTTTCGATCTGAGCAGTTTTTACCTGACCCCAACTAGAGAATTCTGAAAAAAATTCAAAAACAATTCAAAAAATTGAAAATCTTTATCCTGCCATCATTTGAAACCTAAATGGGTCGGGCCAAGCCATGAAAGGGAAAAAAAAAAAGTTTTCAATCAGAGAGGTTTTCAGCCGACCCCCAGCAAAAAAATTCAAAAAATTGAAAAGCTTCATCCTGGCATCATTTTAAGCCTAAACGGATCGGACCAGACTGAGAAAGCGAGAAAAAAAAAAAGGTTTTCGATCGGTGCTATTTTTACCGGAACCCCAACTAGAGAATTCTGAAAAAATATGAAAACAATTCAATAAATTAAAAAAACTTCATCCTAGCATCATTTCAAGCCTAAACAGGTCGGGCTAGACCGAGAAAGGGGGAAATTTTTTTTTTTTTTTTTTTATTAGAGCTATTTTCACCCGACCCCAACTAGAGAATTCCGGAAAAAATAGCGAAATAATTCAAAAATTCGAAAAACCTAGTCCTAGAAATATTTCAAGCCTAAACAGGTCGGGCTAGGCTGAAAAAGGCAGAAAAAAAAAAGTTTTCGATCTGAGCAGTTTTTACCTGACCCCAACTAGAGAATTCTGAAAAAAAAAATACAAAAACAATTCAAAAAATTGAAAATCTTCATCCTGCCATCATTTGAAACGTAAATGGGTCGGGCCAAGCCATGAAAGGGAAAAAAAAAGTTTTCAATCAAAGAGGTTTTCAGCCGACCCCCAGCAAAAAAATTCAAAAAATTGAAAAGTTTCATCCTGGCATCATTTTAAGCGTAAACGGGTCGGACCAGACTGAGAAAGTGAGAAAAAAAAAAAGTTTTCGATCGGTGCTATTTTTACCGGAACCCTACTAGGGAATTCCGAAAAAAAAAAAAACAGCGAAATATTTATAAAAATCGAAAAATCTTGTCCGGTGTCATTCCAAGCCAAAACGGGTCAAGCCAGGACAAGAAAGGGAGAAAAAAAAGTTTTCAATCTGAGCGGTTTTTACCTGACCCCAACTAGAGAATTCTGAAAAAAATATAAAAACAATTCAAAAAATTGAAAAACTTTATCCTGGCATCATTTGAAGCCTAAACGGGTCGGGCCGAGCAAAGAAAGGGAGAGGAAAAAAATTCGGTCTGAGCAGTTTTCACCCGACCCCAACAAGAGAATACAGAAAAATATAACAAAAAAATTGAAAAAATTGAAAAGCACTGGCATCATTTCAAGCCTAAACGGCTCGACCAGAACGAGAAGGGGAGGGAAATAAGTTTTCAGTCCGAGTGGTTTTTACCCGACCCCGACTAGAAAATTTCGAAAAATATCGATACTCAATTCAAAAAAATGAAAAAAATTCATCCTGGCATCATTTGAAGCCAAAACGGGTTGGGCGAAGTCGATAAAGGGAGAAGAAAATGTTTTCGATCCGAGCGGTTTTTACCCGACCGTAATTACAGAATTCTGAGAAAAATAACAAAAAAATTCAAAAAATTGAAAATCTTCATCCTGGCATCACTTCAACTATTTTTACCCGACCCCAACTAGAGAATTCCGGAAAAAATAGCAAAATAATTCAAAAAATTGAAAACCTTGTCCTAGCAACATTTCAAGCCTAAACGGGTCGGGTTAGGCCGAGAAAGGGAGAAAAAAAAAAACTTTAGATCTGAGGGGTTTTTACCTGACCCCAACTAGAGAATTCTGAAGAAAGTATAAAAACAATTCAAAAAATTAAAAAAATTCATCCTGGCATCATTTCAAGCCTAAACGGGTCGGGTTAGGCTGAGAAAGGTAGAAAAAAAGTTTTCAATCTGAGCGGTTTTTACCTGACCCCAACTAGAGAATTCTGAAAAAAATATAAAAACAATTCAAAAGATTGAAAAACTTTAATCCTGGCATCATTTGAAGCCTAAACGGGTCGGGCCAAGCCAAGAAAGGGAGGAAAAAAAAATTTCGGTCTTAGCTGTTTTCACCCTACCCCAACTAGAGAATACTGAAATAAAATTCAATAAATTGAAAGGTTTCATCCTGGCATCATTTCAAGTATAAACAGGTCGGGCCAGGCTGAGAAAGGGAGAAAAAAATGTTTTCGATCCGAGCGGTTTTTATTCGACCCCAATTAGAGAATTCTAGAAAAATTGCAACAAAATTCAAAAATGTTGGGCCAGGCCTAGAAAGGGAGAAACAAGTTTTCGATCCGAGTGGTTTTTTCCTGACCTGAACTAAAGAATTCCCAAAAAAATAGCACAAAAATTAAAAATATTGAAAAACCCAATCCTGGCATCATTTGAAGCCAGTACAGGTTGGGCCAGGTGGAGTAAGGGAACAAAGTAAGTTTTCGATCAAAGCGGTTTTTACCCGACCCAACTAGAGAATTCTGAAAAATACCGATAATCTATTCAAAAAAAATGAAAAAATTCATCCTGGCATCATTTGAAGCTTAAACGGGTTGGGCCAAGCCAAGAAAGTGAGAAAAAAAAAAAGTTTTCGATTTGAGCGGTTTTCACCCGACCCCAACTAGAGAATACAGAAAAAAATAGAAAGAAAATTCAAAAAGTTGAAAAGCTTCATCCTAACATCATTTTAAGCAAAAATGGTTCGGGCCAGGCCAGGAATGGAGAAAAATAAGTTTTCGATGCGAGCGGTTTTTACCCGACCCCAACAAAAGAATTCCGAAAAAAATTAAAAAAGAAATTCAAAAAATTGAAAAACTTCATCCTGGCATCATTTCAAGCCAAAACGGGCCGGGCCGGGCCTAGAAAGGAAGAAAAATAAGTTTTCAATCCGAGTGGCTTTTTCTCGACCTGAACTAAAGAATTCCAAAACAAAAATTAGCAAAAAAATTAAAAATATTGAAAAACCTAATCCTGGCATAATTTCAAGCCAAAACGGGTCAGGCCAGGTGGAGTAAGGGAGGAAAATAAGTTTTCGATCCAAGCGGTTTTTATCAAACCACAACTAGAGAATTCTGAAAAAAAAAATAGAAAAAAAATTCAAAAAATTGAAAAAATTCATCCTAGTATCATTTGAAGCCTAAACGGGTCGGGCCAAGCCATGAAAGGGAGAAAAAAAGGTTTTCGATGTGAGCCGTTTTCACCTGACCCCAACTAGAGAATTCTAAAAAAATAGTAAAAAAAATCAACAAGTCAAAAAACTTCATCTGTGCATCATTTCAAGCCGAAATGGGTCGTGCTAGACCGAGAAAGGGAGAAAAAAAAGTTATCGATCTGAGCGGTTTTCACCCGACCCCAACTAGAGAATTCTGAGAAAAATAGCAAAAAAAATCAACAAGTTGAAAAACTTCATCCGGGCATCATTTCAAGCTGAAGTGGGTCGGGCTAGATAAAGAAAGGGAGAAAAAAAGTTTTCGATCCGAGCAATTTTTACCCGACCTCAACTGGAGAATTCCCAAAAAAATAGGAAAAAAATTACAAATATTGAAAAACCTTAGCCGGGCATCATTTCAAGCCAAAACGGGTCGGGCCAGGTGGAGAAATGGCAAAAAAGATATGTTTTCATTACGAGTATTTTTTACCCGATCCCAACTAGAGAATTCAGAAAACAAAAAATTCGAAAAATTGAAAAACTTTACCCTGGTATTATTTCAAGCCAAAACAGGTCGGGCCAGGTGGAGAAAGGAAATAAAATAAGTTTTCGATCCGACCGGATTTTACCCGACCCCAATTAGAGAATTCCGAAGAAAATTGACAAGAAAGTCATAAAATTGAAAAATTTCATCCTGGCACCATTTCAAGACTAAACTGGTCGGCCCAGGTGAGAAAGGGAGAAAAAAAAAAAAAAAGTTTTTGGCTAGAGCGATTTTTACCCGACCACAACTAGAGAATTCTAAAAAACATAGCAAAAAAATTCAAAAAATTGAAAAACTTCCTCTTCGCATCATTTCAACCCAAAACGGGTCGTGCCAGGCCGACAAAGGAAGAAAAATAAGGTCACAATCTGAGCAGTTTTTGCCCGATTCGAACTAAAGAATTCACAAAAAATAGCAAAAATTTAGCACAAAAATTCAAAAAATTGAAAAACCTCAGCCTAGCATCGTTTCAAGCTTAAACGGGCCTGGCCAGGATGAGAGAGGAAGAAAAATAAGTTTTCAATTCGAGGGGTTTTTACCCAACCCGAACTATCGAATTCTGAAAAAAAAAAAATAGTGAAAAAAAATTCAAAAAATTGGAAAACTTCCTACTGGCATCATTTCAAGCAAAAAGGGGTCGTGCCTAGGCAAAAAAGGGAGAAAAAAAGTTTTAATCTGAGTGGTTTTCACCCGACCGAAAGTAGAAAATAATTATAAAAATAGCAAAAAAACTCAAAAAATCGAAAAGCTTCATCCTGGCATCATTTAAGCCTAAACAGATCGGGCCAGAATGACAAAGGGAGAGAAAAAAAAAGGTTTTTCATCCAAGCTATTTTTACCAGACCCCAACTAGAGAATTCCGAAAAAAAAAATAGCAAAATAATTCAAATAGCCGAAAAAGCTCATCCAGCGTCATTTTAAGCTCAAACGGGTTGGGCCAGGCCTAGAAAAGGAGAAAAATAAGTTTTCAAATCGAGTGGTTTTTACCCGACCCCAAAAAGAGAATTCCGAAAAAAATAGCAAAAAAAATCAACAAGTTGAAAAACTTCATATAGGCATTATTTCAAGCCGAAATGGGTCGGGCTAGACCAAGAAAGGGAGAAAAAAACTTTTAGATCCAAGCAATTTTTACCCGACCCCAACTGGAGAATTCCCAAAAAAAAAATAGCAAAAAAATTCAAAAAATTGAAAAACTTTATCCTGGTATCATTTCAAGACAAAACGGATTGGGCCAGGTGGAGAAAGGAAAAGAAAATAATTGAAAATTTTCATCCTGGTATCATTTCAAGACTAAACTGGTCGGGCCAGGCTGAGAAAGGGAGGAAAAAAAAATGGTTTTTGGCTCGATCGATTTTTACCCAACCCCAACTAGAGAATTCTGAAAAAAATAGCAAAAAATTCAAAAAATTGAAAAACTTCCTCTTGCCCGACAAAGGAAGAAAAATAATGTTACGATCTGAGCAGTTATTGTCTGATTCGAACTAAAGAATTCGCAAAAAAATAGCAAAACTTTGGCACAAAAATTCAAGAACCTCCTGGCATCATTTCAAGCTTAAATGGGCCAGGCCAGGCCAAGAGGGGAAGAAAAATAAGTTTTCAATTCAAGGGGTTTTTACCCAACCCGAACTATCTAATTCTGAACAAAATAGCAAAAAAAACTTCAAAAAATTGGAAAACTTCCTACTGGCATCATTTCAAGCAAAAATGGGTCGTGCCAAGCCAAGAAATGGAGAAAAAAAAGTTTTCAATTTGAGCAGTTTTCACCCAACCCCAAGTAGAGAATAATGACAAAAACAGCAAAAAAATTCAAAAAATTAAAAAGCTTCACCCTGGCATTTCAAGCCTACAGGTCAGGCCAGAATGACCAAGACAGAGAAAAAAAGAAGTTTTTGGTCCGAGCTATTTTTACCAGACCCCCAACTAGAGAATTCCGAAAAGAAAATAGGAAAATAATTCAAATAATCGAAAAAGCTCGTCCAGCGTCATTTCAAGCCCAAACGGGTCGGGTCAGGCCTAGAAAAGAAGAAAAACAAGTTTTCAATCCGAGTGGTTTTTACCCGACCCCAAGAAGAGAATTCCAAAAAATACCGATAATCAATTCAAAAAAATGAAAAAATTCATCCTGGCATCATTTGAAGCCTAAATAGCTTGAGCCAAGCAAATAAAGGGAGAAAAAATGTTTTCGATCTGAGCGATTTTTACCCGACCCAAATTAGAGAATTCAGAAAAAAAATAACAAAGAAATTTAAAAAATCGAAAAACTTCGTCCTGGCATCATTTGAAGCCTAAACCGGTTGGGCAAAGGCAAGAAAGTTATGAAAAAAAGTATTCAATCTAAGCGGTTTTCACCCGACCGCAACTAGAGAATACTGAAAAAAATAGCAAAAAAAAAGTTTTTTAATTCGAGAAAGGGGGAATAAAGGTTTTTGATTCGAGCATTTTTTACCCGACCCCAACTTAAGGATTCCAAAAAAATAGTAATATAATTCTGAAAATTGAAAAACCTTGTCCTAGCAACATTTCAAGTCTAAACAGGTTGGGCTATGCTGAGAAAGGGAAAAAAAAAGTTTTCGATCTGAGCGGTTTTTGTCTGACCCCAACTAGAGAATTCTAGAAAAAATATAAAAACAATTCAAAAAATTGAAAAACTTCATCCTGACATCATTTGAAGCATAAATGGGACGGGCCAAGCCAAGAAAGGGGGAAAATATTGTATTCTATATGAGCAGTTTTCACCTGACACCAACTAGAGAATACTGAAAAAAAAAAAATTCAAAAAATTGAAAAGCTTCATCCTGGCATCATTCATAGTTAAACGAGTCAGGCCAGGCTGAGAAAGGGAGAAAAAAATAATTTCGATCGGAGCGGTTTTTACTCGACCGCAATTAGAGAATTTTGAAAAAAAAAAAAAAAAAAAAAAAAAAAAAAAAAGCAAAAAAATTCAAAAAATTCAAAAACCTTATCCTAGCATCATTTTAAGCCAAAACGGTTAGGGCCAAGCTGGACAAGGGAGAAAAATAAGTTTTCGATCCAACCGGTTTTTACCCGACCCCGAAGAGGGAATTCAAAAAAAAAAAAAAAATAGCAAAAAAATTCAAAAAATTTAAAACTTCGTCCTGGCTTCATTTGAAGCCTAAACGGGTCGGATTAGGCCGAGAAAAAAAAGTTTTCGATCCGAGCGGTTTCCACCCGGCCACAACTAGAGAACTCTGAAAAAAATAGCAAAAAAAATCACCAAGTTGAAAAACTTCATCCGGGCAACATTTCAAGCTCAAATGGGTCGGGCTAGACTAAGAAAGGTTGAAAAAAAGTTTTTGATCATAGCAATTTTTACAAGACCCCAACTAGAGAGTTCCAAAAAAATAGCAAAAAAATTAAAAATATTGAGAAACCTTATCCTGGCATCATTTCAAGCCAAAACGAGTCGAGCGCGGTGGGTAAAAGGAAAAAAATATATTTCGATCCGAGTTGTTTTTACCCGACCCCAGCTAGAGAATTCAGAAAAGAGTTAGCAAAAAAATTCAAAAAATTGGAAAATTTCATCCTGGCATCATTTCAAACCAAAACGGGTCGGGCCAGGTGGAGAAAGGAAAGAAAATAAGTTTTCGGTCCGACCAGATTTTACCCGACCCCAATTAGAGAATTTCGAAAAAAATTGACAAGAAAGTCATAAAATTGAAAATTTTCATCTTGGCACCATTTCAAGACTAAACTGGTCGGGCCAGGCTGAGAAAGGGAGAAAAAAAATAGTTTTCAATCTGAGCGGTTTTCACCCGACCCCAACTAGAAAATTCTGAAAAAAAAATAGCAAAAAAATTCAAAAAATTGAAAAACTTCCACTTGCCCGACAAAGGAAGAAAAATAAGGTTACGATCTGAGCAGTTTTTGCCCGATTCAAACTAAAGAATTCGCAAAAAAATAGCAAAAATTTAGCACAAAAATTCAAAAAATTCAAAAACCTTAGCCTGTTATCATTTCAAACTTAAATGGGTTAGGCCAGGCGGAGAGAGGAAGAAAAATAAGTTTTCGATTCGAGGGGTTTTTATCCAACCCGAACTATATAATTCTGAAAAAAATAGCAAAAAAAAATTCAAAAAATTGGAAAACGTCCTACTGGCATCATTTTAAGCAAAAAAGGGTCAGGCCAAGCCAAGAAATGGAAAAAAAAAGGTTTTCAATCTGAGGAGTTTTCACCCAACCCCAAGTAGAGAATAATGATAAAAATAGCAAAAAATTCAAAAAACTGAAAAGCTTCATTCTGGCATCATTTCAAGTCTAAACAGGTCGGGCCAGAATGATAAAGGGAGAGAAAAAAAAAAAAAAGCTTTTGATCCGAGCAATTTTTACCAGACCCCCAAACTAGAGAATTCCAAAAAAAAATAGCAAAATAATTGAAATAATTGAAAAAGCTCATCCAGCGTCATTTCAAGCCCAAACGGGCCGGGCCAGGCCTAGAAAAGGAGAAAAATAAGTTTTCAATCTGAGTAGTTTTCACCCAACCCCAACAAGAGAATTTCGAAAAATACCTATAATCAATTCAAAAAAATGAAAAATTCATCTTGGCATCATTTGGAGCCTAAACAACTTGGGCCAAGGCTGAGAAAGGGAGAAAAAAATGTTTTCGATCGGAGCGGTTTTTACTCGACCCCAATTAGAGAATTCTGAAAAAAAATAGCAAAAAAATTCAAAAAATTGAAAAACCTTATCCTAGTATCATTTTAAGCCAATATGGTTTGAGCCAAGCTGGACAAGGGAGAAAAATAAGTTTTCGATCCAATTGGTTTTTACCCGACCCCAAAGAGGGAATTCAGAAAAAAAAAAAAATAGCAAAAAAAATCAAAAAATTTAAAAACTTCATCCTGGCTTCATTTCAAGCCTAAATGGGTCGGACCAGGCCGAGAAAAAAATATTTTCGATCCAAGCGGTTTTCACCCGACCACAACTAGAGAATTCTGAAAAAAATAGTAAAAAAAGTCAACAAGTTGAAAAACTTCATCCGGGCATCATTTCAAGCTAAAATGGGTCGGGCTAGACCAAGAAAGGGAGAAAATAAGTTTTTGATCACAGCAATTTTTACACGACCCCAACTAGAGAGTTCCAAAAAAATAGCAAAAAAATCAAAAATATTGAGAAACCTTATCCTGGCATCATTTCAAGCCAAAACGGGTCAAGCGAGGTGGAGAAAAGGAAAAAAAAAAATATGATTTTGATCCGAGTTGTTTTTACCCGACCCCTGCTAGAGAATTCAGAAAAAAGTTAGCAAAAAATTTCAGTAAATTGAAAAACATCATCCTGACATCATTTCAAGCCAAAACGGGTTGGGCCAAGAGGAGAAAGGAAAGAAAATAAGTTTTCGGTCCGAGCGGATTTTACCCGACCCCAATTAGAGAATTCCGAAAAAAATTGACAAGAAAGTCATAAAATTGAAAATTTTCATCCTGTCATCATTTCAAGACTAAACTGGTCGGGCCAGGCTGAGAAAGGGAAAAAAAAAAAGTTTTCGATCTGAGCGGTTTTCACCCGATCCCAACTAGAGAATTCTGGAAAAAATAGCAAAAAAAAATCAACAAGTTGAAAAACTTCATCCGAGCATCATTTCAAGCCGAAATGGGTCGGGCTACACCAAGAAAGTGAGAAAAAAAGTTTTCAATCCGAAAAATTTTTACCCGACCCCAACTGGAGAATTCCCAAAAAAATAGCAAAAGAATTACAAATATTGAAAATCCTTATCCGGGCATCATTTCAAGCCAAAATGGGTCAGGCCAGGTGGAGAAAAGGAAAAAAAGATAAGCGTTCGTTACGAGTGGTTTTTACCCGACCCCAACTAGAGAATTCAGAGAAAAAATTAGCAAGAAAATTCAAAAACTCTATCCTGGTATCATTTCAAGCCAAAACGGGTTGGGCCAGGTGGAGAAAGGGAGGAAAAAAAAAGTTTTCGGCTCGAGCGATTTTTACACGACCCCAACTAGAGAATTCTGAAAAAAAAATAGCAAAAAAATTCAAAAAATTGACAAACTTCCTCTTGCCCAACAAAAGAAGAAAAAAAAGGTTATGATCTGAGCAGTTTTTCCCCGATTCGAACAAGAGAATTCGCAAAAAAAGTAGCAAAAATTTAGCACAAAAATTCAAAAAATTCAAAAACCTCAGCCTGGCATTATTTCAAGCTTAAATGGGCCAGGCCAGGCCGAGAGAGGAAGAAAAATAAGTTTTCGATTCGAAGGGTTTTTATCCAACCCGAACTATAAAATTCTGAAAAAAAAAAGCAAAAAAAATTCAAAAAACTGGAAAACATCCCACTCGCATCATTTTAAGCAAAAACGGGTCCGACCAAGCAAAGAAAGGGAGAAAAAAAAGTTTTCAATCTGAGCGGTTTTCACCCAACCCCAAGTAGGGAATAGTGATAAAAAAAAGCAAAAGAATCCAAAAAATTGAAAAACTTCATTCCGGCATTATTTCAAGCCTAAACAGGTCGGGCCAGAATGACAAAGGGAGAGAAAAAAAAAGTTTTTGATCCGAGCTATTTTTACCAGACCCCCAACTAGAGAATTCAAAAAAAAAATAGCAAAATAATTCAAATAATCGAAAAAGCTCATCCAGCGTCATTTCAAGCCGAAACGGGCCGGGTCAAGCCTACAAAAGGAGAAAAATAAGTTTTCAGTCCGAGTGGTTTTTACCTGACCCTAACAAGAGAATTCCGAAAAATACCGATAATCAATTCAAAAAAATGAAAAAATTAATCCTGGCATCATTTGAAGCCTAAACGGCTTGGGCCAAGCTAATAAAGGGAGTAAAAATGTTTTCGGTCCGAGCTGTTTTTACCCGACCCAAATTAGAGAATTCAGAAAAAAATAACAAAGAAATTTAAAAAATTGAAAATTTTCATCCTAGCATCATTTCAAGCCTGACCGGGTCGGGTAAAGGCAAGAAGTTATGAAAAAAGGTTTTTGATCTGAGATGTTTTCACCCGACCGCAACTAGAGAACACTGAAAAAAAATAGCTAAAAAAAAGTTTTTTGATTCGAGAAAGGGGGAAAAAAAGTTTTTGATTCCAGCTTTTTTTACCCGATCCCAACTAAAGGATTCCAAAAAAAATAATAAAATAATTCAGAAAATTGAAAAACCTTATCCTAGCAACATTTCAAGTCTAAAAGGGTTGTGTTATACAGAGAAAGGGTGAAAAAAAAAGTTTTCGATCTAAGCAGTTTTTACCTGACCCCAACTAGAGAATTCTAGAAAAAATATAAAAACAATTCAAAAAATGGAAAAACTTCATCCTGGCATCATTTGAAGCATAAATGGGACGGGCCAAGCCAAGAAACGGAGAAAAATATTGTTTTCTATATAGCGGTTTTCACCTGCCCCCAACTAGAGAATACTGAAAAAAAAAATTCAAAAAATTGAAAAGCTTCATCCTGGCATCATTTCAAAGTTAAACAGGTCAGGCCAAACTGAGAAAGGGAGAAAAAAATGTTTTCGATCCGAGCGGTTTTTACTCGACCCCAATGAGGGAATTCAGAAAAAAAGAAATTAGCAAAAAATTTTAAAAAATTTAAAAACTTCATCCTGGCTTCATTTCAAGTCTAAACGGGTCAGACCAAGCCGAGAAAAAAAAGTTTTCGATCCGACCGGTTTTCACCCGACCACAACTAGAGAATTCCGAAAAAAATAGCAAAAAAAATCAACAAGTTCAAAATCTTCATCCGGGCATCATTTCATGCTCATATGGGTCGGGCAAGACCAAGAAAGGGAGAAAATAAGTTTTTGATCATAGCAATTTTTGCACGACCCCAACAAGAGAGTTCCAAAAAAATTAAAAATATTGGGAAACCTTATCCTGGCATCATTTCAAGCCAAAACGGGTCGAGCGAGGTGGAGAAAAGGAAAAAAATATGTTTTCGATCCGAGGTGTTTTCACCCGACCCCAGCTAGAGAGGAAAGAAAATAAGTTTTCAGTACGAGCGGATTTTACCCAACCCCAATTAGAAAATTCCGGAAAAAATTGACAAGAAAGTCATAAAATTAAAAAATTTCATCCTGGCATCATTACAAGACTAAACTGGTGGGGCCAGGCTGAGAAAGGGAGAAAAAAAAATATCGATCTTAGCGGTTTTCACCCGACCCCAACTAGAGAATTCTTAAAAAAAAATAGCAAAAAAAATCAACAAGTTGAAAAACGTTATCCGGGTATCATTTAAAGCTGAAATGGGGTTAGCCTAGACCAAGAAAGGGTGAAAAAAAGTTTTCGATCCGAGCAATTTTTACCCGACTCCAACTAGAGAGTTCCAAAAAAATAGCAAAAAAATTTAAAATATTGAGAAACCTTATCATGGCATCATTTCAAGCCAAAACGGGTTGAGCGAAGTGGAGAAAAGGAAAGAAAATAAGTTTTCGGTCCGAGCGGATGTTACCCGACCCCAATTATTGAACTCCGAAAAAAATTGACAAGAAAGTCATAAAATTGAAAATTTTCATCCATGCATCATTTCAAGACTTAACTGGTTGGGCTAGGCTAAGAAAGGGAGGAAAAAAAAAGTTTGCGGCTCGAGCAATTTTTACCCGACCCCAACTAGAGAATTCCAAAAAAAATAGCAAAAAAAATTCAAAAAATCGAAAAACTTCCTCTTGCCCGACAAACTAAGAAAAATAAGGTTACAATCTGAGCAGTTTTTGCCCAATTCAAACTAAAGAATTCGCAAAAAAATAGCAAAAATTTAGCACAAAAATTCAAAAAATTCAAAAACCGCAGCCTGGCATCATTTTAAGCTTAAATGGGCCAGGCCTGACCGAGAGAGGAAGAAAAATAAGTTTTCGATTCGAGGGGTTTTTATCCAACCCGAACTATAGAATTCTGAAAAAAAAAAAAAAGCAAAAAAAATTCAAAATATTGGAAAACTTCCTACTGGCATCATTTCAAGAAAAAAAGAGTCAGGCCAAGCCAAGAAAGGGAGAAAAAAAAGTTTTCAATCTGAGCAGTTTTCACCCGACCCCAAGTAGAGAATAATGATAAAAATAGCAAAAAAATTCAAAAAATTGAAAAGCTTCATCCTGGCGTCATTTCATGCCTAAACAGGTCGGGCCAGAATGACAAAGGGAGAGAAAAAAAAAAGTTTTTCGTCCGAGCTATTTTTACCAAACCCCCAACTAGAGAATTCAAAAAAAAAATAGCAAAATAATCCAAATAATTGAAAAAGCTCGTCCAGCGTCATTTCAAGCCCAAACGGGTCGGGCCAGGCCCAGAGAAGGAGAAAAATAAGTTTTCAATCCGAGTGGTTTTTACCCGACCCCAACAAGTGAATTCTGAAAAATACCGATAATCAATTCGGAAAAATGAAAAAATTCATCCTGGCATCATTTGAAGCCTAAACGGCCTGGGCCAGGCCAATAAAGGGAGAAAAAATGTTTTCGATCCAAGCAGTTTTTGCCCAACCCAAATTAGGGAATTCAGAAAAAAAAAAAATAACAAAGAAATTTAAAAAATCGAAAAACCTCATCCTGGCATCATTTGAAGCCTAAACGGGTTGGGCAAAGCCAAGAAAGTTATGAAAAAAAGTTTTCGATCTAAGCAGTTTTCACCCGACCGCAACTAGAGAATACTGAAAAAAAATAGCAAAAAAAGTTTTTGATTCCAGCTTTTTTTACCCGACCCCAACTAAAGGATTCCAAAAAAAACAGTAAAATAATTCAGAAAATCGAAAAACCTTGTCCTAGCAACAGTTCAAGTCTAAAAGGGTTGGGTTATGCGGAGAAAGGGAGAAAAAAAAGTTTTCGATCTGAGCGGTTTTTACCTGACCCCAACTAGAGAATTCTAGAAAAAATATAAAAACAATTCAAAAAATTGAAAAACTTCATCCTGGCATCATTGGAAGCATAAACGGGACGGGCCAAGCCAAGAAAGGGAGAAAATATTGTTTTCTATATGAGCGGTTTTCTTCTGACCCCAACTAGAGAATACTGAAAAAAAAAATTCAAAAAATTGAAAAACTTCATCCTGGCATCATTTCAAAGTTAAACGGGTCAGGCTAAGCTGAGAAAGGGAGAAAAAAATGTTTTCGATCGGAGCAGTTTTTACTCGACCCCAATTAGAGAATTCTGAAAAAAAGAGCAAAAAAATTCAAAAAATTGAAAAACCTTATCCTAGCATCATTTTATGCCAAAACTGTTAGGGGCAAGCTGGACAAGGGAGAAAAATAAGTTTTCGATCCGATCGGTTTTTACCCGAGCCCAAAGAAGGAATTCGGAAAAAAAAAATTAGCAAAAAAATCCAAAAAATTTAAAAACATCATCCTGGCTTTATGTCAAGCCTAAACGGATCGGACCAAGCCGAAAAAAAAAAAAGTTTTCGATCCGAGCGGTTTTCACCCGATCACAACTAGAGAATTCTGAAAAAAATAGCAAAAAAAATCAACAAGTTGAAAAACTTCATCCGGGCATCATTTCAAGCCGAAATGGGTCGGGCTAGACCAAGAAAGGGAGAAAAAAAGTTTTCAATCTGAGCAGTTTTTACCCGACCCCAACTGGAGAATTCCCAAAAAAATAGCAAAAAAATTACAAATATGGAAAAACCTTATCCGGGCATTATTTCAAGGCAAAACGGGTCGGGCCAGGTGGAGAAAAGGAAAAAAAAGATATGTTTTCGTTACGAGTGGTTTTTACCCGACCCCAACTAGAGAATTCAGAAAAAAAAAAAAAAATAGCAAAAAAATTCAAAAAATTGAAAAACTTTATCCTGGTATCATTTAAAGCCAAAACGGGTCGGCCCAGGTGGAGAAAGGAAAGAAAATAAGTTTTCGATCCTGGCATCATTTCAAGACTAAACTGGTCGGGCTAGGCTGAGAAAGGGAGGAAAAAAAAGAGTTTTCGACTCGAGCGATTTTTACCCGACCCCAACTAGAGAATTCTGAAAAAAATACCAAAAAAATACCAAAAATTGAAAAACTACCTCTTGCCCGACAAAGGAAGAAAAATAAGGTTACGATCTGAGCAGTTTTTGCCCGATTCGAACTAAAGAATTTGCAAAAAAAAATAGCAAAAATTTAGCACAAAAATTAAAAAAAATTCAAAAACTGTAGCCTGGCATAATTTTAAGCTTAAATGGGCCAGGCCAGGCCGAGAGAGGAAGACAAATAAGTTTTCGATTCGAGGGGTTTTTACCCAACCCGAACTATAGAATTCTGAAAAAAAATAGCAAAAAAAATTCAAAATATTGGAAAACTTCCAACTGGCATCATTTCCAGCAAAAATGGGTGGGGCAAACCAAGAAAGGGAGAAAAAAAAAGTTTTCAATCTGAGCGGTTTTCATCCGACCCCAATTAGAGAATAATGATAAAAATAATTCAAATAACCGAAAAAGCTCGTCCAGCGTCATTTCAAGCCCAAACGGGTCGCGCCAGGCCTAAAAAAGGAGAAAAATAAGTTTTCAATCCGAGTGGTTTTTACCCGACCCTAACAAGAGAATTCCGAAAAGTACCGATAATCAATTCGAAAAAAATGAAAAAATTCATCCTAGCATCATTTGATGCCTAAACGGCTTGGGCCAGGCCAATGAAGGAAGAAAAAATGTTTTCGATCCGAGCGGTTTTTACCCGACCCAAATTAGAGAATTCAGAAAAAAAAAAAATAACAAAGAAATTCAAAAAATCGAAAAATTTCATCCTGGCATCATTTGAAGCCTAAACGGGTCGGGCAAAGGCAAGAAAGTTATGAAAAAAAATTTCGATCTGAGCGGTTTTCACCCGACCGCAACAAGAGAATACTGAAAGAAAAAAAGCAAAAAAAAAGTTCTTTGATTCGAGAAAGGGGGAAAAAAAGTTTTTGATTCCAGCTTTTTTTACCCGACCCCAACTAAAGGATTCCAAAAAAAATAGTAAAATAATTCAGAAAATCGAAAAACCTTGTCCTAGCAACATTTCAATCTAAAAGTGTTGGGTTATGCTGAGAAAGGGAGAAAAAAAAAGTTTTCGATCTGAGCGGTTTTTCCCTGACCCCAACTAGAGAATTCTAGAAAAATAAAAAAACAATTCAAAAAATTGAAAAATTTCATCCTGGCATCATTTGAAGCATAAACGGGACGGGCCAAGCCAAGAAATGGAGAAAATATTGTTTTCTATATGAGCGGTTTTCACCTGACCCCAATGATGCGAACCTCAAACGACACGCTTTGAGACCCAACAAACAGTATTGGAATAATTGCCCAAGAAAGCTAAAATTCAGATTTTGATAGAACCCTGACCCAACGTTTATAAGTGAAACGCGAACCAAAGGTATAAATAACAGACCTTGACCCAATGATTATAATAGAATCATGAACCAAAGGTATAAAGTTTGAACGCCACAAGGAAAAATCCCTGATAAGTTCACAGTTCTTGAAGAACCAAAAGAAGAGCAAAGCCTCACATTTTCTGATTTTTATTCAATAATCCCTTATTACAATGAGTGCATGCTATTTATAAGGCATGACTGAAAATAGAAAAATATAAAAAACGTACTAAATAATAAAACCCTAAATAAAAGTTGACTTGGTCTGAAATTAGCATATCCCAAATAGGAAAAATGGCTAAAAACGTTCTAAATAATAAAAGCCTAAAATTAAGGTAGATCTAGTCCAAAAATAGATGCTCCAGACTAGGAAAATCAATCAGCCATTAATCCACGTCATATATTAAGCCCAATTAAGCCAGATCAGCCCTCAATAGCTTGAATTAAATTTATTACGCCTTCATCTTCCTTTGGGCCAAGCTTAGAATGTCTTACGTTAGAATCAGCCCAAATCTCTTGAATCAGCCCATTAAGTGCTTCTTTGATCTTCTTGGATCTTGCTCTAGTAATAGGCCCAACTGGAACATGCAATGGATCCTTGAATGCTGGTTGATTCTCATCACCCAACTAGAGAATACTGAAAAAAAATTCAAAAAATTGAAAAGCTTCATCGTGGCATCATTTCAAAGTTAAATGGATCAAGCCAGGCTGAGAAAGGGAGAAAAAAATGTTTTCGATCAACATTTTAAGCCAAAACGGTTATGGCGAAGCTGGACAAGAGAGAATAATAAGTTTTCGATCCGACCGGTTTTTACCCGACCCCAAAGAGAGAATTCAGAAAAAAAAATTAGCAAAAAAATTCAAAAATAGCAAACAAATTAAAAATATTGAGAAACCTTATCCTGGCATCATTTCAAGCCAAAACGGGTCGAGCGAGATGGAGAAAAGGAAAAAAATATGTTTTCGATCCAAGTTGTTTTTAACCGACCCCAGCTAGAGAATTCAGAAAAAAGTTAGCAAAAAAATTCAAAAAATTGAAAAACTTCATCCTGGCATCATTTCAAGCCAAAACGGGTTAGGCCAGGTGGAGAAAGGAAAGAAAATAAGTTTTCGGTCCGAGCAGATTTTACCCGACCCCAATTAGAGAATTCCAAAAAAAATTGACAAAAAATTGATAAAATTGAAAATTTTCATCCTGGCATCATTTGAAGTCGAAATTGATTGGGTCAGGCTGAGAGGGGGAGAAAAAAAAGTTTTCGGTCCGAGCAGTTTTTACCCGACCCCAACTAGAGAACTTTTAAAAAAATAACAAAAAAATTCAAAAAATTGAAAAACTTCCCCTTGACATTATTTCAACCCTAAACGGGTCGGGCCAAACCGAGAAAGGAAGAAAAATAAGTTTACGATCTGTACGGTTTTTGCGCGACTCAAACTAAAGAATTCGCAAAAAAAAAATAGCAAAAAAATTCAAAAAAATTGAAAAACGTTATCCTGGCATCATTTCAAGCCTAAACGAGTTGGGCCTGGCCAATAGACAAAGAAAAATATTTTTTCGATTTGAGGGATTTTTATCCAACCCGAACTATAGAATTCCCAAAAAAATAGCAAAAAAAGTCAAAAAATTATAAAACTTCCTACTGAAATCATTTCAAGCAAAAAGGGGTCCGGCCAGGCCGAGAAAGGGAGAAAACAAAGTTTTCGATCCAAGCAATTTTTACCCGACCCAAACTAATAAATTCCCAAAAAAATCGAAAAAAATGTAAAAAATTGGAAAACTTCATCCTGGCATCAGTACAAGCAAAAACGGGTCAGGCCAATTTGAGAAAGTGACAAAAAAAAAGTTTTCTATCCAAACGGTTTTTACTTGACCCGAACTAAAGAATTCCAAAAAAAAAAGCAAAAAAATTCAAAAACTTTATCCTGGCATCATTTGCAGCAAAAAAGGGTCAGGATAGGACGAGAAAGGGGGGAAAAAAAGGTTTTCGATCCGTGCGGTTTTTACCTGGCCCAAACTAACGAATTCCCAAAAAAATAGCAAAAATGTTCACAAAATTGGAAAAATTCCACCTGGCATCATTTCAAGCAAAAACGGGTCAGGTGAGGCCAAGAAAGGGAGAAACAAAAGTTTTTGATACGAGCCGTTTTTACCCGACCCCAACTAGAGAATTCCAAAAAAAATAGCAAAAAAGTTCAAAAAATTGGACAACTTCCATCTGGCATCATTTCAAGCAAAAACAGGTCAGGCCAGGCCAGGCCAAGAAGGGGAGAAACAATAGTTTCCGATACGAGGGGTTTTTACCCGACCCCAACTAGAGAATTCCCAAAAATATACAAAAAAGTCCAAAAAATTGGAAAACTTCCATCTGGCATCATTTCAAGCAAAAACAGGTCATGCCAGGCCAAGAAAGGGAGAAACAATAGTTTCCGATACGAGGGGTTTTTACCCAACCCTAATTACAGAATTCCGAAAAAAATAAAACAAAAAATTAAAAAATTAAAAAACTTCATCCTCGCATCATTTCTAGCCCAAACAGGCCGGCCCAGGCTGAGAAAGGGAGAAAAAAAAGTTTTTGATCCGAGCGGTTTTTACCCGACCCCAAATAGAGAATTCTGAAAAAAAATTCAAAAAATTAAAAAAAACCTTGTCCTGGCATAATTTCAAGACAACATGGTTTGGGCTAGGCCGGAAAAAGGAGAAATTTTTTTTTTTTGATCCGAGCGGTTTTTACCCGACCCCAACTAAAGAATTCCAAAAAAAAAAAATAGCAAAGAAATTCAAAAATTTGAAGAACTTCCTCTTGGCATCATTTCAAGAAGAAACGGGTCAGGCCAGGCCGTGAAAGGTAGTAAAAAAAAAATTGATTCGAGCAGTTTTTACCCGACCCCAACCAGAGAATTCCGAAAAAAATTCAAAAAATCAAGAAACTTTATCCTGGCATCATTTCAAGCAAAAATGGGTTAGGTCAGACCAAGAAAGAGAGAAAAAAATGTTTTCGATCCTAGCGGGTTTTACCTGACCAGAACTTAAGAAAAAAAAGTTTTCGATACAAGCAGTTTTTACCCGACCCCAACTAGAGAATTCTGAAAGAAATAGAAAAAAAATTCAACAAATTGAAAAACTTCATCCTGGTAACATTTCAAGCCTAAATGGGTCGGGCCAGGCCGAGAAAGGGAGAAAAAAAGTTTTCGATCCGAGCTGTTTTTACCCGACCCCAAATAGAGAAATCCGAAAAAATAAATAGAAAAAAAAATCAAAAATTGAAAAACTTTATCCTTGCATCATTTCAAGCCTAAGTCGATCGGGCCAGACAGAGAAAGGGAGAAAAAAAGTTTTCGATCCGAGCGGTTTTTACTCAACCCAAACTAAAGAATTCCCAAAAACATAGCAAAAAAATTCAAAAAATCAAAAAACTTCATCCATGCATCATTTAAAGCCTAAGCAGGTCGGGCCAGGTGGAGAAAGGGAGAAAAAAAAAAACTTCGATCCGAGCGATTTTTACCCGACCCCCAACTAGAGAATTCTAAAAAAATAGCAAAAATATTCAAAAAATTGAAAAACCTTGTCCTGGCATCATTTTAAGCCAAAACAGTTCCGGTCAGGCTGGAAAGGGAGAAAAATAAGTTTTTGATTCGAGCGGTTTTTTCCCTACTCGAACTAGGGAATTCGCAAAAAAAATAGCAAAAAAATTCATAAAATTATAAACCTTCATCCTGGCATCATTTCAAACATATACGGGTTGGGCCAGGTCAAGAAAGTGAAAAAAAAAAAAAAAAAAAAAAAAAAAAAAATCGTTCGATTCGAGCGGTTTTTACCCGACCCAAACTAAAGAATTCCCAAAAAACAAGCAAAAAAATTCAAAAAATTGAAAACGTCATCCTGGCCTCATTTCAAGCCTGAACGGGTCAGGCCAGGCCGAGAGAGGAAGAAAAATAAGTTTTCCATTCGAGGGGTTTTAATCCAACCCGAACTAAAGAATTCCCAAAAAAATAGCAAAAAAGGTCAAAAAATTGGAAAACTTCCTACTGGCATCATTTCAAACAAAAATGGGTCCAGCCTTGTCTTGAAAGGGAAGAAAAAGAAGTTTTCGATCCGAGTGGGTTTCACCAGACCCCAACTAGAGAATTCTGAAAAAAATAGCAAAAAAAATCAACAAGTTGGCAAACTTCATCCGCGCATCATTTCAAGCTGAAATGGGCCGGGCTAGACCGAGTAAGGGCCAAAAAAAAGTTTTCGATCCAAGCAATTTTTACCCGACCCCAACTAGAGAATTCCCAAAAAAATTTAAAAAAATTAAAAATATTGAAAAACCTTATCCTGGCACCATTTCAAGTCAAAACGGGTCAGGCCAAGTGGAGAAAAGGAAAAAAAATATATGTTCTTGGTCCGAGTGGTTTTTATCCGACCCCAACTAGAGAATTCAGAAAAAAAATTAGCAAAAAAATTCAAAAAATTGAAGAACGGAAGGCATTAATCCAAGTGAAAACGGGAAGGGCCAGGCTGAGAAAGGGAGAAAAAAGGTTTTCGATCCGAGCGGTTTTTACCGGACCCCAACTAGAGAATTCCGAAAAAAAAAAAATAGCAAAAAAATAAAAAAAAAAGATTGAAAAACCTTGACCTGGCATCACTTCCACCCAAAACAGGTCGGGCAGGGTCGAGAAAGAGAGAAAAAAGAAGTTATTGATCCGAGCGGTTTTTACCCGACCCCAACTTGAGAATTCTGAAGAAAAAAAAATAGTAATAAAATTTAAAAAATCGAAAAACCTCATCCTAGGTCATTTCAAGCCTAAACAGGTTGGGCCAGGCTGAGAAAGGGAGAAAGAAAAGTATTCGATCCGAGCGGTTTTTACCCGACCACAACTAGAGAATTCTGAAAAAGATAGCAAAAAAATTCAAAAAATTAAAAAAATTCATCCTGGCATCATTTCAAGCCAAAACGGGTCGAGCCAGGCCGAGCAAAGGAGAAAAAAAAGTTTTCAATCCGAGCGGTTTTTACCCGACCCCAACTAGAGAATTTTGAAAAAAAAAAAAAAAAAAAAAAAAAAAAAAAAAAAAAGCAAAAAAAGCCAAAAATTTCAAAAATCTAAAAACCTCGTCTTGGCATCATTTCAAGCCGAAACAGGTCGGGCCAGGCCGAGAAAGGGAGAAAAATTTTTTTTTCGATCTGAGCGGTTTTTACCCGACCCCAACCAGAGAATTCCGAAAAAAAAATAGCAAAAAAACTCAATAAATCGAAAAGCATCATCCTGGCATCATGTCAAGCCTAAACGGGTTGGGCAAGACTGAGAGAGAGAAAAAAAAGTTTTCGATCCGAGTGGTTTTTACCCGACCCCCACTAGAGAATTTCCAAAATAATAGCAAAAAATTGAAAAACTTCATCCTAGCATTATTTCAAGCCTAGAGGGGTCAGGCCAGACAAAGAAAGGGAGAAAAAAAAAAAAAAAAAAAGTTTTCAATCTGGGCGGTTTTTACTTGACACCAACTAGAGAATTCCCAAAAATATAGCATAAAAAATTCAAAAATTTGAAAAACTTCATCCTGTCATCATCTCAAGCCAAAACGGGCTGCGAAAGGCCGAGAAAGGGGGGAAAAAAGTTTTCGATCCGAGCAGTATTTACCGGATTTTATTTCCATTTAACAATAAATATAAAAAAAATTAGATACTTGTCACGTTTCAAAACAATGTTGAAAGTAGCGTCTCGAGTGTCTAAAACTCAAGTTTCATGATAAAACTCGAGTTTTTAAGTCTTACTTTGTAATCACTTTTGTAAGCGGATTGCTCCGGGTGGAAAAAAAGTCAAGTAAAAATCGTCTTTTAAATACTCGAGTTCTGAAAAATGCCGCTATAGGGACTTAAAAACATCACTATAGAGCTGTAGGGCTCACTATATGACACTTAGAAAAAAAATTTGTAGGAAATCGCGCTATAGGGCTATATAACGTCACTATAGAGTTTAAAAACGCCATTATAGAGCATCCTGAACGGACTAACAAAAATTTTTTACTGTAAAACGCCACTATAAGGATTTAAAACGTCACCATAGGATTTAAAAATGCCACTATAGGATCGAGAAAACTAAAAATTTTTTTGCCTGGAACTCGAATTTCGAAAACTCAAGATTTTCAAATATGGATCTCGAGTTTCTAAAACTAGAGATGTCTAGTTTCCCTTATAGTTTCAAGCATTGCCTAACTAACCATATACAACTCTTTCTCACAGTTATTTTTCACATTACCCCATATTTACCCGATCAAAAGTATAGAATTCCGAAAAAAAAAAATAGCAAAAAAATTCAAAAAAATCGAAAAACCTCGTCTTGGCATCATTTCTAGCTAATATGGGTTGCGAGAAAGAGAGGAAAAAAAGTTTTCGATCCAAGCGGTTTTTACCTGACCCCGAATACAGAATTCCAAAAAAAATAGCAAAAAAATTCAAAAATAGAGAAAACCTCATCCTGGGATCATTTCAATCCTAAACTGGTCGAGCCAGGCCGAGAAATTGAGAAAGAAAAGTTTTCGATCTGAGCGGTTTTTACCCGACCCAAACTATAGAATTCCGAAAAGAAAATAGCAAGAAAATTCAAAAAATCAAAAAACCTTGTCCTTGCAACATTTCAAGCCAATACGGGTCCGGCAGGGCCGATAAAGAGTGAAAAAAAAAAAAAAAAAAAAAAAGTTGGGCTGGAACAAACATCGGAACGAAATTTTTTTTGCCTCCTTTTTGGCCCATCCTGACACGGTTTGGCAAGAAATGATGCCAAACTGATGTTTTCCAATTTTTTTAATTTTTGTAGTATTTTTTTTGGAATTCTCTAGCTCGGGTCGGGGGGGAACGAAAATCGGAACGAAATTTTTTTTGCCCCTTTTTTGGTACCTGCCAACACGGTTTGGATAGACATGAAGCCAAAATGATGTTTTCTAATTTTTTAAATTTTTATACTATTTTTTAAGGAATTCTGTAACTCGGCTCGGGAAGGAAGAAAAATTGGAATGAAATTTTTTTTTTCCTCTTTTTTGGCCCCTCCTGACATGATTTGGCTAGAAATGAAGCCAAAATGATGTTTTCTAATTTTTTTTAATTTTTATCGTATTTTTTTTGGGAATTCTCTAACTCGGGTCGAGGAGGAACGAAATTTGTCTTGCCCCCTTTTTTGGCACCTGCGGACACGGTTTGGCTAGAAATGAAGCCAAAATGACGATTTCTTGTTTTTTGAATTTTTAAACTATTTTTTTGGGAATTCTGTAGTTAGGGTCGGATTAGAATGAAAATTGAAACAATTTTTTTTTTTCGGTCTTTTTCGGCCCCTCCCAACTCGGTTTGGCTAGAAATGAAGGAAAATGAGGTTTTCTAATTTTTCGAATTTTTAGAGTATTTTTTTGGGAATTCTCAAGATCGGGTTGGGTTGGAACAAAAATCGGAGCGAACTTTTTTTTGCCTCCTTTTTGCCCCTCCCGACACTGTTTGGCTAGAAATGAAGCCAAAATGATGTTTTCCATTTTTTTTTTTTAATTTTCATTGTATTTTGTTGGGAATTCTTTAAATCTGGACGGGGGATGAACGAAAATCAGAATGAAATTTTTTTGCCTCGTTTATGGGAATTCTATAGCTCGGGTCGGTTTTCCCTCTTTTGCAGCCCCTCCTAACTCGGTTTGGCTAGAAATGAAGGCAAAATGATATTCTCTAATTTTTAAAATTTTTATAGTATTTTCTTGGGAATTCTTTAGCTCGGGTTGGGTTCACACGAAAATCGAAAAAAAAAAATTTTTTTTTTCTCTTTTTTGGCCCCTCCCATATTGTTTTGGCTAGAAATGAAGGCAAAATGATGTTTTCTAATTTTTTAAATTTTTATACTTTTTTTTTTTTTTTTTGAAATTCTGTAGTTAGGGTCAGATTCGAACGAAAATTGAAACAATTTTTTTTCCCTCGTTTTCGGCCCCTCCCGACCCAGTTTGGCTAGAAATGAAGGCAAAATGAGGTTTTCTAATTTTTTGAATTTTTATAGTATTTTTTTTGGGAATACTCTAGCTCGGGTCGGGTTGGAACAAAACTCAGAACGAAATTTTTTTTGCCATTTTTTTCAACCCTCCCGACTCGGTTTGGGTAGAAATGAAGCCAAAATTCTGTTTTCTAGTTTTTTGAATTTTTATTATATTTTTCTGGGAACACTGTAACTAGGGTCGGGGAGGAACGAAAATCGGAATGAAAATTTTTTAGCCTCTTTTTTGGCCCCTCCCGACATGGGCTGAATTGAAATGAAGCTAAAATGATATTTTCTAATTTTTTGAATTTTTAAACTATTTTTTTGGGAAATCTGTAGCTCGGGTCGGGTTTGAACATAAATTGAAACAATTTTTTTCCTCTTTTTTGGCCCCTCCCAGCCCGGTTTGGATAGAAATGAAGGCCAAATGATGTTTTCTAATTTTTTAAATTTCTATATAATTTTTTTTTTGGATTCTCTTGCACTGGTCGGTTAGGAACGAAATTTTTTTTGCCTTTTTTTTTTTTGCCCCTCTCGACACTGTTTGGCTATAAATGAAGCCCAAAATGATGTTTTCTAATCTCCTGAAATTTTATAGTATTTATTTGGAAATTCTCTAGCTTGGTTCGGGTTGGAACGAAAATCAGAACGAAATTTTTTTTGCCTCTTTTTCACCCAGTCCCGACACAGTTTGGCTAGAAATGAAGCTGAAATGATGTTTTCTAATTTTTTGAATTTTTATACTGGTTTTTTTTTTAATTCTCTGGCTCGGGTCGAGTTGGAACAAATATCGGAACTAAATTTTTTTGCCTCTTTTTTCGAATATCTTGATACGGTATGGCTAGAAATGATGTCAAAATGACATTTTCTAATTTTTTGAATTTTTATAGTCTTTTCATGGGAGTTCTCTAACTCGTGTTGGGTTGGAATGAAAATCGAAACGAAATTTTTTTTGCCTCTTTTTTGCCCCTCCCGACACGGCTTGGCTAGAAATGAAGCCAAAATGATGTTTTCTAATTTTTTAAATTTTTATTGTATTTTTTTGGGAATTCTGTTACTTGGGTCGGGGACGAACGAAAATCAGAATGAAATTTTTTTTGCCTCTATTTTGGCCCCTCCCGACATGGGCTGGCTAGAAATGAAGCCCAAGCAAGATTTTCTATTTTTTTGAATTTTTATACTATTTTTTTTGGGAATTCTGTATCCCAGGTCGGGTTTAAACGAAAATCGAAACAATTTTTTTCCCTTTTTTTCGACCCCTCCCAGCCCAGTTTGGATAGAAATGAAGGCAAAATGATGTCTTCTAATTTTTTGAATTTTTATACTATTTTTTTTTGGAATTCTCTTGCTCGGGTCGGGTGGGAACGAAAATCGGAACGAAATCTCTTTTGCCTTTTTTTTTTTTTCCCCCTCACAATACAGTTTTGTTAGAAATGAAGCCAAAATGATGTTTTCTAATTTTTTTTTTTTTATTTTTATACAATTTTTTGGGGAATTCGGTAGCTCGGCTTGGGTAGGAACAAAAAACGGAACGATATTTTTCATTCCTCTTTTTCTGCTCCTCCCTATCCGGTTTGGCTAGAAATGAAGCCAAATCGATGTTTTCTAATTTTTTGAATTGTTGTTCTGTTTTTTTTCTTTTTTTTTGGAATTCTGTAGCTCGGGTCGGGTTGGAACGAAAATCAAAACAGTTTTTTTCCCCCATTTTTCGGCCCCTCCCAACCCGGATTAGTTAGAAATGAAGGCAAAATCATTTTTTCTGGTTTTTTGAATTTTTATAGTATTTTTTTGGAAATTCTCTAGCTTGGCTCAGGTAGGAACGAAAATCGGAACCACATTTCTTTTGCCCCTCTTGACACGGTTTGGCTAGAAATGAAGCCAAATTGATGTTTTCGAATTTTTTGAATTTTTATATTATTTTTTTGGGAATTCTATAGCCCGGCTCGAGTAGGAATGAAAATCAGAACGAAATTTTTCATGTCACTTTTATGGCCCCTCCTAATCTAGTTTGGCTTGAAATGAAGCCAAAATGATGTTTTTAATTTTTTTTTTAATTTTTGTGCTTTTTTTTTTTGGGAATTATCTAGCTTGCGTCGAGTTCGAACGAAAATCGGAACGATTTTTTTTTTTTTTGCCTCTTTTTTGGGCCCTCCCAATGTGGGTTCGCTAGAAATGAAGCCAAAATGATGTTTTCTAATTTTTTGAATGTTTATACTTTTTTTTTTTTGGACTTCTTTGGCTAGCGTCAGGTTGGAACGAAGATCGAACCAATTTTTTTTTCCCTCTATATCAGCACCTCCCAACCCGGTTTGGCTAGAATCGAAGGCAAAATGATTTTTTATACTTTTTATTATATTTTTTTGGGAATTCTCTAGCTCGGGTCGGGTTGGAACAAAAATCGGAACGGAATTTTTTTTGCCTCTTTATCGAACCCTTTCAATCTGGTTTTGCTAGAAATAAAGCCGAAATGATGTTTTCTAGTTTTTTTGAATTTTTATACTATTTTCTTGGGAATTCCCTAGCTTAGGTTGCGTAGGAATGAAAATTAGAATGAAATTTTTTTTGCCTCTTTTTGGGTCCCTCCCAACACGGTTTGGCTAGAAATGAAGCCAAATTGATGTTTTCTACTTTTTTTAATTTTTATAATATTATGTTGAGAATTCTTTGGCCGGGTCGGGCTGGAATAAAAATCAGAGCGAAATTTTTTTTGCCTCTTTTTGACCCCTCCCTACACAATTTGGCTAGAAATGAAGCAAAAATGATATTTTCTAATTTTTTGAATTTTTATACTATTGTTTTGGGAATTCTCTAACTCGGGTCGAGTTGGAACGGAAATTGGAATGAATTTTTTTTGCATCTATTTCAGCCCCTCCCAACCCAGTTGTTCTAGAAATGAAGCTAAAACGATGTTTTTTAGTTTTTTGAATTTTTATACTATTTTTTTGGGAATTATCAAGAGCAGGTCGTGTCAGAACGAAAATCGGAACGAAATTTTTTTTTTCCCTATTTTTTGGTCCACTCGATCCGGTTGGGCTAGAAATGAAGCCAAAATGATGTTTTCTAATTTTTTGAATTTTTATAATATTTTTTTGGGAATTATCTCACTCGCGACGGGAAGAAATGGAAATTGGAACGAAATTTTTTTTGCTTATTTTTTGGCCCTTCCCGACCCGGTATGGGTAGAAATAAAGCCAAAATGATTTTTGCTTAATTTTTTAATTTTTATACTATTCTTTTGGGAATTCTCAAGTTCGGGTCAGGAATTCTCTATTCTAAATTAAATTTGTTTTTCATCTTTTTCGGCCACTCCTGACCCAGATTGGCTAGAAATGAAGGCAAAATGATGTTTTCTTTTTTTTTTTTTGAATTTTTATAGCATTTTTTTGGGAATTCTGTAGCCCAGGTCAGAGAGGAACTAAAGTCGGAATGAAATTTTTTTGCCTCTTTCTCAGACCCTCCTGACACGTTTTGGCTAGAAATGAAGCCAAAATGACATTTTCTAGTTTTTTGAATTTTTATACTATTTATGGGAATTCTGTAGTTAGGGTCAGATTGGAACGAAAATTGAAACAATTGTTTTCCCTCTTTTTCGGCCCCTCCCATCCCGGTTGGCTAGAAATGAAGGCAAAATAATGTTTTCTAATTTTTTGAATTTTAATAGTGTTTTTTTGGGAATTCTCTTGCTCGGGTCAGGTGGAAACGAAAATTGAAACTAAATTTTTTTTGCCATTTTTTTGCCCCTCCTGACACGATTTGGCTAGAAATGAACCAAAATGATGCTTTCTAAATTTTTTTAACTTTTATACAAATTTTTTCGAAATTTTGTAGCTTCCCCGGGGCAGGAACGAAAATGGGAACGAAAATTTTCTTGCCTGTTTTTCGGGCCCCCTCAGCCCGATTTCGCTTAAAAATGAAGGCAAAATGATGGTTTCTAATTTTCTTTAATTTTTATACTATTTTCTTGGGAATTCCCTAGCTCGGGTTGAGTAGGACTGAAAATCAGAACGAAATTTTTTTGCCTCTTTTTCGGCCCCTCCCGAGACGGTTTGGCTAGAAATGAAGCAAAAATGATATTTTCTAATTTTTGGAATTTTTATACTTTTTTTTTTTTTGGGAATTCTCTAGCTCAAGTTAGGTTGGAACGAAAATCGGAATGCAATTTTTTTTCTCTCTTTTTCGGCCCCTCCCAACCTGGTTTGGCTAGAAATGAATGCAAATTGATGTTTTCTAATTTTTTTTCAATTTTTATACTATTTTTTTGGGAATTCTTCACCTGGGGTCGACTATGAACGAAAATCGGAACGAAATTTTTTTTGCCCCTTTTTTGGCCTCTCCCAAAACGGTTTTGGCTAGAAATGAAGCCAAAATGATATTTTCTAATTTTTTTGAATTTTTATACTATTTTTTGGGAATTCTGTAGATCGGATCAGGTTGGAACGAAAATCGAAACAAATTTTTTCCTTGTTTTTCGACCCATCCCAATCCAGTTTGGCTAGAAAATGAAGGCAAAATGATGTTTTCTAGTTTTTTTTCAATTTTTATACTATTTTCTTGGGAATTCCCTAGCTTGGGTTGAGTAGGACTGAAAATCAGAATGAGATTTTTTTGCCTCTTTTTCGCCCCCACCCCCCCCCCCCCCCCCCCCCCCCCCCCCGCAACATGGTTTGGCTAGAAATGAAGCAAAAACGATGCTCTCTAATTTTTGGAATTTTTACACTGTTGTTTTTTGAATTCTCTAGCTCGGGTCTGGTTGGAAAGAAAATCGGAATGAAATTTTTTTTGCCTCTATTTTAGCCCCTCCCAACCCGGTTTGGCTAGAAATGAAGCCGAGATGATGTTTTCTAAATTTTTTTAAAAATTTTTATACTTTTTTTTTTGGAATTCTTTAACTCGGGTTGTGTTGTAACGAAAATTGGAACAAAATTTTTTTTCCCTATTTTTCGGCCTCTCCTGGCCCGGTATGGCTAGAAATAAAGCCAAAATGGTTTTTTCTTGCAATTGTCTAGTTCGGATCGGGTTGGAACGAAAATCGAAACTAAATTTTTTTTTCATCTTTTTCGGTCACTCCCAACCTGGTTTGGCTAGAAATGAAGGGAAAATGATGTTTTCTAGTTTTTTGAAGTTTTATAGCATTTTTTGGGAATTCTCTAGCCTGGGTCTGAGAGGAAAGAAAATCGGAATGAAATTTTTTTGCCTCTTTCTTGGCCCCAGCTGACACGGTTTGGCTAGTAATGAAGCCAAAATGATGTTTCCTAGTTTTTTGAATTTTTATACTATTTTTTTGGGAATTCTGTAGTTAGGGTCAGATTGGAACGAAAATTGAAACAATTTTTTCCCCTCTTTTTCGCCCCCTCCTAACCCGGTTTGGCAAGAAATGAAGGCAAAATGAGGTTTTCTAATTTTTTGAATTTTTATAATATTTTTTGGGAATTCTCTAGCTCGGGTTGGGTTGGAATAAAAATCGGAAGGAAATTTTTTTTGCCTCTTTTTTCGCCCCTCCTGACATCGTTTGGCTAGAAATGAAGCCAAAATGATTTTTTCTAATTTCTTGAATTTTTATACTATTTTTTTGCAAATTCTGTAGCTCGGATCGGGTTGGAACTAAAATCGAAACAATGTTTTTCCCTCTTTTTGGCCCCTCCTAACCCGGTTTGGCTAGAAAATGAAAGCAAAATGATGTTGTCTAATTTTTTCAAATTTGATACTATTTTCTTGGGAATTCCCTGGCTCGGGTCGAGTAGGACTGAATATTAGAACGAAATTTTTGTGCCTCTTTTTCGCCCCCTCGCGACATGATTTGGCTAAAAATAAAGCAAAAATGATTTTTTTCAAAATTTTGGAATTTTTATACTATTTTTTTGGGAATTCTCTGGCTTAGGTTAGGTTGGAATGAAAATCGGAATGAAATTTTTTTTTGCTTCTATTTCAGCCCCTCCCAAACCTGGTTTGGTTAGAAATGAAGGCAAAATAATGTTTTCTATTTTTTTCAATCTTTACACTATTTTTTTGGGAATTCTCTACCTCGGGTCAGGCAGGAACGAAAATAGGAACGAAATTTTTTTTGCCATTTTTTTTTTTGCCCCTCTCGAGACGGTATGGCTAGAAATGAAACCAAAATGATCTTCTAACTTTTTCTTAATTTTTATACAATTTTTTTGGGAATTCTGTAGCTTGGCTTCGGTAGGAACGAAAATCGGAACAAAATTTTACTTGCCTCTTTTTTGCACCCCCCCTGATCCGGTTTGGCTAGAAATGAAGCCAAAATGATGTTTTCTAATTTTTTGAATTTTTAGTGTATTTTTTTTTTGGAATTCTCTTGCTCGGGTCGAGTTGGAACGAAAATCGGAAAAAAAAAAAATTTTTGCCTTTTTTTTGGCCCCTCCCGACACGGGTTGGCTAGAAATGAAGCCAAAATGATATTTTCTAGTTTTTTCAATTTTTATACTATTTTTTTTGGGAATTCTGTAGATCAGATCAGGTTTGAACGAAAATCGAAACAATTTTTTTCCCTGTTTTTTGGCCCCTCCGGTGGTTTTGCTAGAAAATGAAGGCAAAATGTTGTTTTCTAGTTTCTTCAATTTTTGTACTATTTTCTTGGAAATTCCCTAGCTTGTGTCGAGTAGGACAGAAAATCATAACGAAATTTTTTTCCCTCTTTTTCGGTCCCTCCCGATACGGTTTGCCTAGAAATCAAGCAAAAATGATGTTTTCTAATTTTTGGAATTTTTATACTTTTTTTTTTTGGAATTCTTTAGCTTGGGGTCTAGTTGGAACAAAAATCGGAATGAAATTTTTTTTGCCTCTATTTCAGCCCCTTCCAACCCGGTTTGGCTAGAAATGTAGCCAAAATAAAGTAATCTAATTTTTTATAATTTTTATACTATTGTTTTGGGAATTCTTTAGCTCAGGTTGTGTTGTACGAAACTTTTTTTGCCTCATTATAGGCCCCTCCCGATCCGGTTTTGCTAGAAATGAAACCAAAATGATGTTTTCTGACTTTTAGAATTTTTATACTATTTGTGTTGGGAATTATCTAGCTCGCTTTGGGCAGGAATGAAAATCGAAACGAATTTTTTTTGGCCTATTTTTCGGCCCCTCCCAGCCCGGTATAGCTACAAATAAAGCCAAAATAGTTATTTCTTATTTTTTGAATTTTTATACTTTTTTTTTTGGGGGGGGGGAACTGTCTAGTTCAGGTCGGGTGGGAACGAAAATCGAAACGAAATTTTTTTTTAATCTTTTTCGGCCACTCCCGACCTGGATTGGCTAGAAATGAAGGTAAAAATGATGTTAATCAGAATGAAAATTTTTATAATAATTTTTATACTATTGTTTCGGGAATTCTTTAGCTCAGGTTGTGTTGTACGAAACTTTTTTTGCCTCATTATAGGCCCCTCCCGATCCGGTTTTGCTAGAAATGAAACCAAAATGATATTTTCTGATTTTTAGAATTTTTATACTATTTGTATTGGGAATTATCTAGCTCGCTTTGGGTAGGAATGAAAATCGGAACGAATTTTTTTTTTGCCTATTTTTCGGCCCCTCCCAGCCCGGTATAGCTACAAATAAAGCCAAAATAGTTATTTCTTATTTTTTGAATTTTTATACTTTTTTTTTTTTTGGGAACTGTCTAGTTCAGGTCGGGTGGGAATGAAAATCGAAACGAAATTTTTTTTTCGTCTTTTTCGGCCACTCCCGACCTAGATTGGCTAGAAATGAAGGTAAAATGATGTTAATCAGAATGAAAATTTTTTGCCTCTTTCATGGCCCCACCAAACACGGTTTGGCTAGAAATAAAGCCAAAATGATGTTTCCTAATTTTTTGAATTTTTATACTATTTTTTTTTTTGGAATTCTGTAGTTAGGGTCGGATTGCAACGAAAATTGAAACAATTTTTTTCCCTCTTTTTCAGCCCCTCTCGACCCAGTTTGGCTAGAAATGATGTCAAAAGGAGGTGTTCTAATTTTTTAAATTTTTATAGTATTTTTTGGGAATTCTCCAGCTCAGGTTGGGTTGGAATAAAAATCGGAATGAAATTCTTTTTACCTCTTTCTTGGCCCCTCCTGACACAATTTGGCTAGGAATGAAGCCAAACTGATATTTTCTAATTTTTTGAATTTTTACACTATTTTTTTGCAAATTCTGTAGCTCGGATGGGTTTGGAACGAAAATTGAAACAATTTGTTTCCCTTTTTTTGGCCCTTCCCAACCCAGTTTGGTAGAAAATGAAGGCAAAATGATGTTGTCTAATTTTTTCAATTTTTATAATATTTTATTGGGAATTCCCTATCTCCGGTCGAGTAGGACTGAATATCTGAACGAATTTTTTTTTGCCACTTTTTTGGCCCCTCCCAACACGGTTTGGCTAGAAATGAAGCAAAAATGATGTTTTCTAATTTTTGGAATTTTTATACTATTTTTTTTGGGAATTCTCTAGCTCAGGTTAGGTTGGAACGAAAATCGGAATGAAATTTTCTTTGCCTCTCTTTCAGCCCCTCCCAACCCGGTTTGGCTAGAAATGCGGGCAAAATGATGTTTTCTAATTTTTTCAACCTTTATACTATTTTTTTGGGAATTCTCTACCTCGGGTCGGGTAGGAACGAAAATTGGAACGAAATTTGTTTTGCCTTTTTTTTTTTTTTGCCCCTTTCGACACGGTTTGGCTATAAATGAAACCAAAATGATGTCTTCTAATTTTTTAAACTTTATATTATTTTTTTGGGAATTATCTAGCTCGCTTTGGGTAGCAATGAAAATCGGAATGAAATTTTTTTTGCCTATTTTTCGGCCCCTCCCAGCCTTGTATGGCTAGAAATAAAGGTAAAAATGATGTTTCCTAGTTTTTTGAATTTTAATAGCATTTTTTTGGGAATTCTCTAGACTGGGTCTGAAAGGAACGAAAATCGGAATGAAATTTTTTTGCCTCTTTCTTGGCCTCACCTTACACGATTTGCTAGATATGAAGCCAAAATGATATTTCCTAATTTTTTGAATTTTTATAATATTTTTTTTTTTTGGAATTCTACAGTTAGTGTCGGATTGGAACGATAATTAAAACAATTTTTTTCGCTCTTTTTTGGCGCCTCCCGGCCCGGTTTGGCTGGAAATGAAGGCAAAAGGAGGTTTTCTAATTTTTTCAATTTTTATACTATTTTTTTGGGAATTCTGTGGATCAGATTGGGTTGGAACGAAAATCGGAACGAAATTTATTTTGCCTCTTTTTCGGCCCCTCCTGACACAGTTTGGCTAGAAATGAAGCCAAAATGATGTTTTCTAATTTTATGAAGCCAAAATGAAGCCACTATTTTTTTTTGGAATTCTATGGATCGAATTGGGTTGGAATGAAAATTGAAACAATTTTTTTCCATGTTTTTCGGCCCTCCCAACCCGGTTTGGCTGGAAAATGAAGGCAAAATAATGTTTTCTAATTTTTAAAATTTTTATACTATTTTCTTGGGAATTCCCTAGCTCGGGTCGTGTTCTAACGAAAATCGGAATGACATTTTTTTTCATTCTTTTTCGGCTCCTACCGATCCGGGTTGGTGAGAAATGAAGCCAAAATGGCGTTTTCTAATTTTTTGAATTTTTATACTAATTTTTTGTGAATTATCTGCCTAGCTTTGGGTAGAAATGAAAATCGGAACGAAATTTTTTTTGCCTATTTTTTGGCCCCCCCCCATCTCGGTATGGCTAGAAATGAAGCCAAAATGATGTTTTCTAATTTTTTTTTTTTCATTTTTATACAATTTTTTTGGGAATTCTGTAGCACGGCTTGGATAGGAACAAAAATCGGAACAAAATTTTTCTTGCCTCTTTTTTGGCCCCTCCTTACACAGTTTGGTTAGAAATGAAGCTAAAATGCTGTTTTCTAGTTTTTAGAATTTTTATACTATTTTTAGGGTAATTCTCTAGCCCAGGTCGTGTTGTAACGAAAATTGGAACGAAATTTTTTTTCCATCTTTTTCGGCCCCTCCCAATTCGGTTTGGCTAAAAATGGAGACAAGATGATGTTTTATAATTTTTGGAATTTTTATAGTATTTTTTTGGGAATTCTCTAGCTCAGGTCGGGTAGTAACAAAAATCGAACGAAATTTTTTTTGCCTTTTTTTTTTTTGCCCCTCTCAACATGGTTTGGCTAGGAATGAAGCCAAAATGATATTTTCTAATTTTTTTTCATTTTTATACAATGTTTTTCGGAATTTTTTAGCTCGGCTTGGATAAGAACGAAAATTTTCCTTCCTCTTTTTTGGCGCCTCCTGATCTAGTTTGGCTTGAAATAAAGCCGAAATGATTTTTTCTATTTTTTTGAATTTTTAGTGCATTTTTTTGGGAATTCTCTAGCTCGGGTCGTGTAGGACTGAAAATCAGAAAGAAATTTTTTTGCCTCTTTTTCGGCCCCTCCCGACACTGTTTGGCAAGAAATGAAGCAAAAATGATGTTTTTTAATTTTTGGAATTTTTTTACAATTTTTTTGGGAATTCTCTAGCTCAAGTCAGGTTGGAACGAAAATCAAAATGAAATTCTTTTTGTCTCTATTTCAGCCCCTTGCAACCCCGGTTTTGGCTAGAAATGAAGCCAAAATGATGTTTTCTAATTTTTTTTTTAATTTTTATACTATTTTTTCGGGAATTCTCTAGCTTGGGTCGTGTTGTAACGAAAATCGGAACGAATTTTTTTTCCCTCTTTTTTGGCCCCTCCTGATCCGGTTTGGCTAGAAATTAAGCCAAAATGATGTTTTCTAATTTTTTGAATTTTTATAGTATTTTTTTAGGAAGTCTCTAGCTCGGGTCGGGTAGTAATGAAAATCAGAACGAAATTTTTTTTGCCTTTTTTCTGCCCCTCTCAACAGGGTTTGGCTTGAAATTAAGCCAAAATGATGTTTTCTAATTTTTTTTTTAAATTTTATACAATTTTTTTGGGAATTTTGTAGCTTGGCTTGGGTAGGAACGAAATTTTTCCTGCCTCTTTTTTCACCCCTCCCCATCCGGTTTGGCTAGAAAGTGCGGGCAAAATGATATTTTCTAATTTTTTGAATTTTTTTCGTATTGTTTTGGGAATTCTCTAGCTCAGGTTGGGTATGAACAAAAATCGAAATGAAATTTGTTTTGCCTCTTTTTTGGCCCCTCCCGATCCGGTTTGGCTAGAAATGAAGTAGAAAAGATGGTTTCGAATTTTTTGAATTTTTATAGTATTTTTTTGGAAATTCTCTAACTCGGGTCGGGTTGAAACGAAAATCGAAACGAATAATTTTTGCCTCTTTTTAGGCCATTCCCGACACGGTTTGGCTAGAAATGAAGCCAAAATTATGTTTTCTAGTTTTTTGAATTTTTATACTATTTTTTTGGAAATTCTATAGCTCGGATCGGGTTGGAACTAATATTGAAACAATTTTTTCCCTGTTTTTCGACCCCTCCCAACTCAGTTTGCCGATAAAGTGAAGGCAAAATGATATTTTCTAATTTTTTGAATTTTTATAGTATTTTTTTGAGAATACTCTTGACCCCTCCCAACACCGTTTCCTTAGAAATGAAGTCAAAATGATGTTTTCTAATTTCTTTGAATTTTTATTGTGTTTTCTTGTGAATTCTGTAGTTAAGGTCAGATTGGAACAAAATTGAAACAATTTTTTCCCCCCTTTTTCGGCCCCTCCGGACCCAGTTTGTCTAGAAATTAAGGCAAAATGAGGTTTTCTAATTTTTTGAATTTTTATTGTATTCTTTGGGAATTCTCTAGCTCGGGTTGGGTTGGAATGAAAATCGAAACTATTTTTTTTTTCCCCTTTTTCGGCCCCTCCCTACCCGGTTTGGCTGGAAATGAAGGCAAAATGATGTTTTCGCATTTTTTAAATTTTTATAGTATTTTTTTGGGAGGTCTGTAACTTGGGTCGGGGAGGAGCGAAAATCGGAACGAAATTTTTTTGCTTCTTTTTCAGCCCCTCCCAACATGGGCTGGCTAGAAATGATGCCAAAATGATGTTTTCTAATTTTTTGAATTTTTATACTATTTTTTTGGGAATTCTGTAGCTCGGGTCGGATTTGAACGAAAATCGAAACAATTTTTTTCCCCTTTTTTTGGCCCCTCCCTACCCAGTTTGGCTAGAAATGGAGGCAAAATGAGGTTTTCTAATTTTTTGAATTTTTATAGTATTTTTTTTGGGAATTCTCTAGCTCAGATTAGGTTGGAACAAAAATCGTAACGAAATTTTTATTGTCTCCTTTTTTACCCTTCCTGACATGGTTTCGCTAGAAATGAAGCCAAAATAATATTTCTAGTCTTTTGAATTTTTATAGTATTTTTTTGGAATTCTCTAGCTCAGGTTGGGTCGGAACAAAAATCGGAACGAAATTTTTTTGCCTCTTTTTTCGCATCTCCCGACATGGTTCGGCTTGAAATGAAGTCAAAATGATGTTTTCTAATTTTTTGAATTTTTGCAATACTTTCTTGGGAATTCTGTGGTTAGGGTTGGATTGGAAGGAAAATTGAAACAATTTTTTCCGTCGTTTTCGGCCCCTGCCGACCCGGTTTGGCTAGAAATTATGGCAAAATGAGGTTTTCTAGTTTTTTGAATTTTTATAGTACTCTTTTAGGTATTCTCTAAGTCGGGTTAGGTTGGAACGAAAATTGAAAGAATTTTTTTTTTTCCTCTTTTTCGGCCCCTCCCAAATCAGTTTGGCTAGAAATGAAGACAAAATGATTTTTTGCATTTTTTAAATTTTTATACTATTTTTTTGGGAATTCTGTAGTTAGGGTCGGAGTGGAACGAAAATTGAAACAAAATTTTTCCCTCTTTTTCGGCCCCTCCCAACACGGTGTGGCTAGAAATGAAGCCAAAATGATGTTTTCTAATTTTTTGAATCTTTATTGCATTTTTTTGGGAATTCTGTAACTCATGTCGGGGAGGAATGAAAATTGGTACGAAATTTTTTTTTCCCCTTTGAACACGGTTTGGCTAGAAATGAAGCAAAAATGATGTTTTCTAACGTTTTTTTTGGCTTTTATACAATTTTTTCGGGAATTCTGTAGCTCGGCTTGAGTAGGAACAAAAATCGGAACAAAATTTTTCTTGCCTCTCTTTTGGCCCCTCCCATTCTGGTTTGGCTAGAAATGAAGCCAAAATGATGTTTTCTAATTTTTTTGAATTTTTGTAGAATTTTTTTGGGAATTCTCTAGCTCGGGTCGGTTTGGAACGGAAATCGGAACGAAAATTTTTTTTCTTCTCTTTTTTGGCCACTCCTGACATGGTTTGCCTTGAAATGAAGCAAAAATGATGTTTTCTAATGGTTTTTATACAATTTTTTCGGGAATTCTGTAGCTCGGCTTGAGTAGGAACAAAAATCGGAACAAAATTTTTCTTACCTCTGTTTTGGCCCCTCTCAACACGGTTTCACTAGAAAGTGAAGGCAATATGATGTTTTCTAATTTTTTGAATTTTTACAGTTTTTTTTTTGGAAATTCTCTAGCTCAGGTCGAGTTGGAACAAAAATCGGAATGAAATTTTTTTGCCTCTTTTGTCGCATCTCCCGACACGGTTCGGCTTGAAATGAAGCCAAAATGACGTTTTCTAATTTTTTTTGAATTTTTGTAGTACTTTCTTGGGAATTCTGCAGTTATGGCTGGATTGGAACGAAAATTGAAACAATTTTTTCCCCCCGTTTTCGGCCCCTCCCAACCTGGTTTGGCTAGAAATCAAGGCAAAATGAGGTTCTCTAGTTTTTTGAATTTTTATAGTATTCTTTTGGGAATTCTCTAGCTCGGGTTAGGTTGGAACAAAAATTGAAACAATTTTTTTTCCTCTTTTTCAGCCCCTCCCAAATCGGTTTGGCTAGAAATGAAGGGAAAATGATGTTTTTGCATTTTTTTAATTTTTATAATATTTTTTTGGGAATTCTGTACTTAGGGTCGGACTGGAACAAAAGTTGAAACAAATTTTTTCTCTCTTTTTCGGCCCCTCCCAACACAGTCTGGCTAGAAATGAAGCCAAAATGATGTTTTCTAATTTTTTGAATTTTATATTATTTTTTTGGGAATTTTGAAACTCATTTAGGGGAGGAACGAAGTTTGGAACGAAATTTTTTTTGCCTCTTTTTTGGCCCCTCCCGACATGGGTTGGCTAGAAATGATAGCAAAATGATATTTTCTAATTTTTTGAATTTTTATACTATTTTTTTGGGAATTCTGTGGCTCGGGTTGGGTTTGAACGAAAATTGAAACAAATTTTTCCCTCTTTTTCGGCCCGTCCCAAGCCGGTTTGGATAGAAATGAAGGCAAAATGATGTTTTCTAATTTTATGAATTTTTATAGTATTTTTTTGGGAATTCTCTAGCTCGATTCAGGTAGGAACGAAAATCCGAATGAAAATTTTTTTTTGCCTTTTTTTTTTTGCCCCTCTCGACACTGTTTGGCTAGAAATGAAGCCAAAATGATATTTTCTAATGTTTTTTCTAGTTTTTATACAATTTTTTTGGGAATTCTGTAGCTCGGCTTAGGTAGGAACAAAAATTGGAACGAAATTTTTCTTGCCTCTTTTTTAGCCCCTCCCATTCTGGTTTGGCTAAAAATGAAGCCAAAATGATGTTTTCGAATTTTTTGAATTTTATACCTTTTTTTTGAGATTTCTGTAGCTCAGATCGGGTTGAAACGAAAATTGAAACAATTTTTTTTCCCTGATTTTCTGCCCCTCCCAACCCGGTTTGGCCAGAAAGTGAAGGCAAAATGATGTTTTCTAATTTTTTGAATTTTTATAGTATTTTTTGGGAATTCTCTAGCTCAGGTTGGGTAGGAGCAAAAATCGGAACAAAATTTTTTTTGCCTCTTTTTTGGTCCCTCCCAACATAGTTTCGCTAGAAATGAAGCCAAAATAATGTTTTCTAATCTTTGGAATTTTTATAGTATTTTTTTTTTTTGGAATTCTCTAGCTCGGGTCAGGTTGGAACGAAAATCGGAATGAAATTTTTTTGCCTCTTTTTTGGCCACTCCCGACACGGTTTGGCTAGAAATGAAGCTAAAATGATGTTTTCTAATTTTTTAAATTTTTATGCCACTTTTTTGAGATTTTTGTAGCTTGGATCAGGTTGGAATGAAAATCGAAACAATTTTTTTCCCTGTTTTTCGGCCCCTTCCAACCTGGTTTTGGCTAGAAAGTGAAGGCAAAATGATGTTTTCAAATTTTTTGAATTTTTATAGTATTTTTTTGGAAATTCTCTAGCTTAGGTTGGATAAGAACAAAAATTGGAATGAAATTATTTTTGCCTCTTTTTGGCCCCTCCCAACACGGTTTCGCTAGAAATGAAGCCAAAATAATATTTTTAATCTTTTGAATTTTTATAGTATTTTTTTTTGGAATTCTCTAGCTTGGGTCTGGTTGGAACAAAAATCGGAATGAAATTTTTTTGCTTCTTTTTTCACATCTCCTGACACGGTTCGGCTAGAAATGAAGCCAAAATGATGTTTTCTAATTTTTTGAATTTTTGTAGTATTTTCTTGGGAATTCTGTAGTTAGAATTGGATTGGAACGAAAATTGAAACAATTTTTTCCCCCGTTTTTGGCCCCTCCAGACCCGGTTTGGCCAGAAATGAAGGCAAAATGAGATTTTTTAATTTTTTGAATTTTTATAGTATTCTTTTGGAAATTCTCTAGCTCGGGTTGGGCTGGAACAAAAATCGAAACAAAATTTTTTTTCCTCTTTTTCGGCCCCTCCGAAATCGGTTTGGCTAGAAATGAAGGCAAAATGATGTTTTCCTCGAGTCAGGTAGAAACGAAAATCGGAATGAAATTTTCTTTTTTACCCCTCTTGACACGGTTTGGCTAGAAATGAAGCCAAAATGATGTTTTCTAATATTTTTTTAGTTTTTATACAATTTTTTTGGGAATTCTGTAGCACGGCTTGGGTAGGAACGAAAATCGGAACGAAATTTTTCTTGCCTCTGTTTTGGCCCGTCCCAATCCGGTTTGGCTAGAAATAAAGCCAAAATGTTGTTTTCTAATTTTTTGAATTTTTATAGAAATTTTTTTTGGAATTCTCTAGCTCGAGTCGGGTTGGAACGAAAATCGGAACGAAAGATTTTTTGCCTCTTTTTTGGCCACTCCCGACACAGTTTGGCTAGAATTGAAGCCCAAATGATGTTTTCTAATTTTTTAAAATTTTTATACCATTTTTTTGGGATTTCTGTAGCTCGGATCGGGTTGGAACGAAAATCGAAACAATTTTTTTCCTTGTTTTTCGGCCCCTCCCAACCCAGTTAGGCTAGAAAGTGAAGGCGAAATGATGTTTTCTAATTTTTTGAATTTTTATTGTATTTTTTTGGGAATTCCTTAGCTCCGGTTGGATAGGAACGAAAATCGGAACGAAATTTTTTTTGCCTATTTTTTAGTCCCTCCTGACATGGTTTTGCTAGAAATGAAGCCAAAATAATGTTTTCTAATTTTTTGAATTTTTATAGTATTTGTTTTGGAATTCTCTAGCTCGAGTCGTGTTGGACCAAAAATCGGAGCAAAATTTTTTTACCTCTTTTTTTGCATCTCCCGACAGGGTTTGGCTTGAAATGATGCCAAGATGATGTTTTCTAATTTTTTGAATTTTTATACTATTTTTTTGGGATTTCTGTAGCTCAGATCGGGTTGGAACGAAAATCGAAACAATTTTTTTCCCTGTTTTTCAGCCCCTCCCAACCCGGTTTGGCTAGAAAGTGAAGGCAAAATGATGTTTTCTAGTTTTTTTTGAATTTTTATAGTATTTTTTTGTGAATTCTCTAGCTCAAGTTGGGTAGGAACGAAAATCGGTACGAAATTTTTTTTGCCTCTTTTTTGGCCCCTCCCGACACGGTTTCGCTAGAAATGAAGCCAAAATAATGTTTTATAATTTTTTGAATTTTTATATTATTTTTTTTGGAATTCTCCAGCTCGATAATTCCCAAAATAATAGTATAAAAATTCAAAAAAAATTAGAAAACATCATTTTGGCTTCATTTCTAGAAAAAATTTTGTTTTGATTTTTGTTCCAACCTGAGCCGAGCTACAAAATTCCAAAAAAAAAAAAAAATAGTATAAAAATTCAAAAAAATTAGAAAACATCATTTTGGCTTCATTTCTAGTGAAACCGGATTGGGAGGGGCCGGAAAAGATGAAAAAAAAATTTCGTTTCGATTTTCGTTCCAACCCGACCCGAACTAGAGAATTCCCAAAAAAATAGTATAATAATTCAAAAAATAAGAAAATATCATTTTGACTTTATTTCTAACTGTACCGGGTCGGGAGGGGTTGAAAAAGAGGCAAAAAAAAATTTCTTTTCGATTTTCGTTCCTACCCAACCCGAGTATATATATATATATATATATATAATTTTTTGTTAAGTTCATATTTTCTATGTAATTGGCTTATCCTTTGACAAAACTCATTTTACTTGTAAATGGGTAAATTCAAGTTGGATTTAATATATCAAGAAGTATGTTGTTCAAACATATTAGGTGGTATCATTAAGGACATAAAGGTTGATCCAATAAACAAGTAAAGAAAATTTATTTCATTAAGTCTCGACATAAGCTTGATAGATGCTGCTATTTGAAGTTTAATGGAGAAGTTCGAAATAAACTCTATCTATCGAGATCTGCGATTTCAAAATTTCTACATTTGAAATTCAGCCTATTGACTTAGATGATTAGGGTTTCTTTTCTTGCAACCCTAGTCATATATAAGACTTATTTTAAAAGTCATCAAGTACGTAAATAGAGACCTAGAACTGATATACTTTGTGTGAAGCTACTATGTTTGTATGCCTTAGGGTTTTGTAACCAAGTGCTTCCTGATCTTTATCGTTTATGAAGTGGAGAACTTTGCAATCATTTAAGTTGCTGGAGTTAATCATGTACTGAGATTTGTGCAAAGGAGTTAGTCACAGATTGGAGATTTATGCAACAAAGGAAAGAAGGCTACTACAATATCAAGTTCAATTATATATTGAAGCAAAGGTTCCACTATAGGCTGGTATTTTAGGATAAGCCAAGGTAGTGGTAAGATTCCTCATACTTGTATCCACTTGATTATTTATTAGTAGATTCTTGGGAGTGGTGACCTTAAATTCACGTGGTGAAATTTTTCCTTGTGAGAGATTTTTCCATTTGTCAATAAATCACCGTGTCAATTTATTTTTGTCAATTTATTTTTCGCTGCATATTAGTTATTTGGTGATTTGTTGGTGTCTCCATGATTTGCATGTAATTTGACCTAATTAATCAACTTAGGTAATTGAATTACCAACATTTTTTAACTTTTGTATTATTTAATTTACTTTTAAAGTTCAGTAATTCTTTTCATGCTTGTCATTTTGTCTTCAACCATGTAATTAAAAGTTCTAAATCATCTTAATTGTTGTTTCTGAATCCACAAAGTTTTTTTTTTTTTTTTAGAAAGTGAAGCCACAAAATTTATTTACTATGAACAATTATTTTTTTGTTAGTATATGTTTGGTTTAGATAGTTAAGATCAATGGTTACTTACTAAGTTTTTTTTTTTAAGAAGAAAAATTACTTACTACTATGTTTGGGATTTGAGAAAAAGTTAGCTTATTTTACTTTTAAACTTATTTTTGTTCCTAAAGTGGGTCTCATTACTCCAAAAGTCAGTTTTTGGTTTTTTTTTTTTTTTTTTTTTTTAGCATATTTTCAACAAAAAATTTTCAATTTCAGTAAAATAAACAATTCTCAAAGAGAACCTAAGTTGCTCATTCCTTCTCTTCTCATATTTTGAGAAATAGCAAGCAGATTGTAATATTGTGGGATGGCAAGACAAGAATTTAAGATTTTGTTTCTAAATGTTAGACATTTGGTGCATTTGTGACCCTCAAAAGTCCAACAATATTGAGTTTTATTTTAGTTCAATTTGGTCTCGTTTGGAGGTTTTCACATTTTGAATTATTTTTGGAGAGTTATTTTTCGGAGAATAGTTTTTGACTTTTAGTGAGACCATAAGATGAAACTTTACGGGTGTGGAATCGTTACCATGTACCTGGTTTATACAATTGTGTTCAAGGTTGTAGATGCCCCATTTTACGACCTCTATTATTATTTTAAGTCTGATTTGAGTTCATGAGTAATCATTTTAAAGAAAAATTTAATTATTTTTCATATGAGCTCAAATTTTGTCACAACAATCAAGCTTGCATTGTGTGTGTGTTTGTTTCTCAAATAAATAAATAAATAAACTAACTTGAAGTGTTCTTCTCAAAAAAAAAAAAAAAAAAAAACCTAACTTGAAGTGGCCTCTATATATAAAATAGAACACAATTGTGTTCATCAAATATGTTATAGTGTGTGGATGATCAATTGAAAGACTAAATTCTATATATTATTTCATTTTCATATTTCTTTTTAGTTCATTTTATTTGGCAAAAAGGAAAACTAGTATCACGAACCAAAATAAATGGGAACTTGTGGAGGAGAATCTATCCCAAAAAAAGAAAAAAAGAAAAAAAAGAAAAAATCCTCTTATTATGCCATTACCGCTGGGCTAGTTTTATTCCAGCCCAAACTCAGTGAATGTACTTTGTATAGAAAGAGAAAACCAAGGCCCAAAGACATATTGAGTCAGCTTCCTATGTAAACTCCTCCGTATGGGATGAGCTATCTAAAACTGAAGTACTAGTTAGTAGGTACTACTAGTCATTAGTTGCATCTGCATATATCTCCAATCTCCATGAACCATGATTGTTCCTGTTCCAGTTCCACCCTTGAAGCTTCTTCAACTTCAATCCCATCTTCCATATTTTTCTATTCCCCAAACTACCCTTCTTCCTCCACCTCATTTTCTCTCTCCTTCCCTTCACAAATCCACTCTTTTCCCCAGGTTCAAACCCACCTTCAATTTCTTCAGAGTTTCAAAACCTGAAGCACCAATTGCTGCCAATGAAGGTGGTGAATACTCTTCCAATGTTTTTTCACCGGAACTTGAAGACTTGTCCCCAAACGGTGTCGTTTATAAGAAAACTCTGGCATTGGTTGAGTGCTCCATGTTTGCTGCGCTCACTGGCTTGGTCTACTTCTTGAGCAATTCTCTCTCAATTGAGGTCTCTTGCTCTTAAAACTCTTATTTGCTAAATGGGTCTTAGCCAATTTATTAGTTATTGCTCTCTACACTTTCTATCGCGTTATTTATGCTCTGTTCTTTTTTCTCTTATAATTTGTTTATGCTGCTTTTTGTACCGTCTCCTGTGAACCATTCTTTATGTATGTGTGTGTATATATTCCATGGCTTATTTTTTGTTTCTCTGCATTTTCTATTTCTTAGTCTTTTTATTTTTTATTTTTTTTAGCTTCGCTTGTTTGCCTTTTTGGATTATATTAGCCCACATAGGCACAGGCTTAATTCTATTTTGTTTGCAAAGCAGGTCTATTAGTTTAGGGCTTAGTCTATTATATATACATATTATGATTTATAGTACTACACTTTAATATATTATTGATGTAGCCCTTAGGATTTTCTCCCTCAATTTAGGCCATTAGGCCGAACCATGTAACCCTTGTGTGTTATTATGTTCTATACTTTATGCTTTCACTTTTGCATCCATACTAACATATTCAACATAGTGTATCAATGCTAATATTTAACAGTTTCAAATTGGTTTTTATAAAATATAATTGGGTCTTCTTTTGTTTCCTGGTGCATATTGATTATTTTTATTTTGAGAATGGGTTTAAGAAAATTTATTCAAATGGAGAAAATTACTCCCACAAAAGAACTACAGAAATATCTGGGGGTAAAAAAATAAAAATCAGACTAGATTTAAGAACCAGCAATATCCTTGGCTTTTCTATCCAGGGGGTGAACTACTGCGTTACAATGTGTCTTCATTTGCTTGTCCTTAATAAGAGTTCATATAAAGCCATTCAATCTTCTTCAGATTTATGAGCATTGATGACAAACTCAGAATCGCCTTCAATTATCACCTCTCTGTAGCCCAGTATTAATGCAAAATCTCCTGCTTTCAACCCTCCAAGGGCCTCCACTTCTGCTACCAGTGAAACGCTTTTCTGTAAAAAATGGCCCCATCAAGGTTGATTTTAATGAGCTACTTTTCTGGAGGGGTCCATTCTGTGCTGCAAATTGCTGGAATTTGGGCAAGCGAGGGGGTGATGAAGGAGCCACAATACCATCACGAGCATGGTTATCAAAATCATGATCTGAATCACGATTTTAAGGTCCTACCTTACCAAACCATTTAGGATCGCACTAGGATCCTAAAAACTGGTAGGATCGTACATAGGATCGTGTAGGATCGTATAGGATTGTATGGGATCTTACCGATCCTACCAAAAACATAAATTTTTGGTTTTTTTTGGTTTTTTTTGGTTTTTTTTTTTTTTTTATGGGATAATTTTTTGGTTTTGATGAAGTTTTGAGGGTTTTTATTTTTTCATGTTGTGATGGTATGATTTTTTATTTTTATTTTTTCAAATTATGTTAACCTAAGCAAATGTTTTCTAGTTTCTAGTTCACTTCTAATCAAAATGAAGGAATGCTTTATCATTTCTAAATGAAGAATTTGATGTTGACTTTGTTGCCTTTTAAGCTGCCTTGTAAGTTATAATATTGTTAAATTTGTTCGATCAATATACTAATTTGTATTCTGATATTACTAAAATATTTTTTTTATATATAATTTTATCAGCTATGCTTGTATTTGTATAATGATTGCTTGATTTTTTTGAGCATGCTCTTTAATTGTTGCTGAGTGGTATAACTTGAATAGTTGAGTGTGAAATTGTATCTTGATGTCTTTTGCAGCTCTAGTATACAAATATATAATATCTACATAGATGGTGAAATTGATGATGATGATTAGGAATTTTGGACGGTGGTTATAAGAACCTTAGAATGTGAATAATTAAATGTTCACTTCACCTTAATATTCATCTTGCATTTGGACTTCATATTGCAGGTAGCTAGTTTCCATTTGCTAACTTATTTTGTATTTCAAACTTGGAACTTAGAACTTGGAAAATATTTTTCATATGTTTTGATAAATATTTTGGTATTTGGTTGCTAATTAAACATTTATTGAACTTTTTAGATACATTGGGTCAAAACTTAAATATATTTGTTTCGTTATATAGACTTAGCGATGTATGACATGCAAATTACATCATATGATGCAAATCTTAGTTTTTTTATTTTATTTTTTATTTTTACGGATGAATTTATAATTTACGTTATTATTCAACATACAAAATCATTATCAATGCACTTTTTGCTTTAAATTTGAAAATGTGTAGGATTTTACGATTCACGATCCGATATTACGATTTACGATCCCACCTACCTTTAACGATCTTACGTAGGATCCCGATTTTGACAACCTTGATCACGAGACATTCCTGAAGCACAGCATCTTGCAAAACCAGAATTTCACTAACAGGATCATCAAAAGATGCCAACGTTGTAACCCTCCACTAACTCGTCCCTCCAAACTCATCCCACACATATTGATTACTTATTTATAGAAATGTGCTGATTGTGGGAATTTCCTTTTTTAATAATTCATTTTCGATAGTTGGTATTATTATTCCCAAAAAGAAAAACAAGGAGCAACACCAAGAGCCTTGTTGCTCAGTGGCATTGTCTGCTCTCTTTGATAAGGTTTGAATTCCCCTCCTGCATTGTTGTAAGTACCGAATCATCCAAAAATAAAAATAAAAAGGAGAAAGTGGCAGCACACAAACCTGAAACCTTAACAAAACAGTGTTTTAAACACAAAGGAATGAACAACACAACCCGACCAAGCAAGAACAGAAAAGGGAGATTCCTTTTCTTTTCTTTTTTCCTGCCCTGATATAAATAGCTAATTATAATGTTCTTCAGTCCCATATAAATAGCTATATGTGTCTCACATTATTTATTTATTTTTTTCTTATGTATTGTGTCATGCATTTTTTTCTCAATAAGATATGGTTTTGCACAGAACTACTTTGGTTGCGTCTTCTCGTTGCCAATAGTAATCTCCTCAATGAGATGGGGCATTGCAGCAGGAAGGAAGACTATGGTTTGTAACCGATATTTCCACCATATTACAATACAGCATTTTTTGAAGATTTACATTGAGATCATTGTGTCATGTGTCTTAATTATTCTTCATAGGTGGCAACAACTATGCTATTACTTGTCTTGTCCGGTCCAGTGAAAGCCTTAACCTATCTGGTGAGCTTCCTTTTAAATTTTACAGCCCTCTGCATGAAGGATCATCTTGTTTTTATGTTTGCGTCTCTAGCTTAGTTCCTAGTCTTTTTTGAAATTTTGTAATCAAAACGAGTTTTTTTCTGAGCTCTTAATGATTTGTCTTTTGTGGATCTTTCTCAAGAATTTAGTACATTACATATACAAATACTACATTTAATGAGCTTTCAGTTTCTAGAACTTGTTCTTGGCATTTTTTTTTTTTTTTTTTTTTTCTTTTGGAGGGAGGGGGGTGTGTATCAGGTAGCTGATAATTTGCCAACTTTTTGGATATTTGTTTTCTGCAGCTTAAACATGGAATAGTTGGGTTAACAATGGGCACTTTGTGGAGGTATGTGATGCTCAAGGTCTATTAGTATTGATGATTCTTCTTTTGGAAAAGTGAAAATTTTTTTAGAAATTTTATTATTTTAAACTGTAAATCACTATTTTATTAAACTTACCTAGATTGCTTAGTTTTTAAAAAAATGCTCTCTCTCTGGAGGCCCGGCTTCCTCAAATTAGTCAGAAATCTTTTTTTAGCTTAGTTCTTTGGATCAATATGGGTGGTTTTAGAAGTTTTTTTTATTGAATCTAAGCTGTTTCAGTTGGTGGTTGAGGAAGGTGGGAATTTTTTCTCCCTTAAGATTTTTGAACGGGGAAAATATTACATGCAATCGGTTTTTATGGGTAAGAGTGCAGCATGTTGGTTAATGAGGAGCCTGGAACACACCGTGACGGGGGTTAGTCCGAAGCAATTCTTCACATTCAGGGAAGGTGGTATTACTTACATGTTGCAACGGGGGTCCAACTCGTTTGGATCAATGGTAGTCCATCTAATTTCATTGGAAGTTCTAGGGGGCCTCGGCAAGGAGACCCATTATCTCCTCTGTTGTTTGATATTGTGATGGAGGCATTAAGTCGTTTGTTGGATGTGGCTGCCTCTGCTGGGCAATTTTCAGGCTTTTCTGTGGGTAGTACATCTGGCCCATTAGTGATGGTGTCTCACATTTTATTTGCAGATGACACTCTGATTTTTTGTGATGCTGATCCTTTTTAGATTGCTAATTTGAAGGCGATTCTTGCTAGATTTGAGGGGGTGTCAGGGCTTCGTATTAATTTGGGAAAATCTGAGTTGGTACCTGTTGGTGGGGTGCATAATTTGGAGGCTTTGGTGGGTCTGTTGGGGTGTGGGCAGTCTTCTCTGCCTTTGAAATATTTGAGTCTTCCACTAGGTGCTAAGTTTAAGGATTTAACTGTTTGGAATCCTATCCTAGAGAGAATGGAGAGGAGATTAGCAGGTTGGAAGAGACTATATTTATCTAACGGGGGTAAAGTGACACTCATTAAAAGCTCACTCTCGTCTTTACCTACATACTTTCTTTCCCTTTTTTCTTTACCGGGTAAGGTGGCTAAGTGTATGAAGAAATTACAGAGAGATTTCTTGTGGAATGGGATTGGTGGTGAACCTAAAATACATCTAGTTAAATGGGCCAAGGTTTGTAAGCCGATGCAGGTTGGGGGGTTGGGTATAAGACGTTTGGGAAGCTTTAATTCTGCCTTGTTAGGAAAATGGTTATGGAGGTATGGCATGGAGACTAATGCTTTATGGAGGAGGGTTATAGAGGCAAAATATGAGAATATTTGGGGTGGTTGGTGTACGAAAAAGGTGACAAGTCCTTATGGGGTCAGCCTGTGGAGATACATTAGAAGTGACTGGTTGAACTTCTCTAAACTCCTTGTATATGATGTGGGGGATGGTACTAGAGTGAAATTTTGGAAGCATGTGTGGTGCGGGGATTGTACTCTCCAAGAGGATTTTCCAAAACTTTATTGTCTTAGTAGGTCAAAGGATTCCTCGGTGGCTGAAGTTATGGGTTGGTCTGCTGGGAGATTTCACTGGAATGTGCAATTTCGTCGTCCACCACAAGATTGGGAAGAAGAAGCCTTTGATCGGTTTATGGGGTTGGTCTATTCTTTGACAGTACGGGGTTTTGGCCCAGATAAGGTTTGTTGGAAGCCTGCAAGGAACAGAGGTTTTGAGGTTAAAGGATATTATAGCTCCTTTTACCCTCTTACTCCTGTTTCATTCCCATGGAAAATGATATGGCAATCGAAGGTTCCTCCTAGGGTGGCTTTCTTTTCTTGGTCTGCTTCCTTAGGTAAGATCTTAACAACAGACAACCTTCGTAAAATACGTGTGATAGTGCTTGACTGATGCTATATGTGTAAGAGATGCGGGGAGTCGGTAGATCATCTTCTACTTCATCGCCCTGTAGCTTGGGAGTTGTGGTCTTTGGTTTTCTGCTTGTTTGGTATCCAATGGGTTATGCCTCATCAAGTTCTTGAGTTGTTTGAGGCTTGGCAAGGAAATTTTGCGCAACATCGTCACATTGATGTTTGGAGATTAGTGCCTCATTGCTTGATTTGGTGCATTTGGCGAGAAAGGAATGCTAGAAGCTTTGAGGATTGTGAACGTTCTTTGCTAGAGCTTAAGTCTTTTTTCTTGCACACTCTCTTTGATTGGAGTGTGGTCTTTTCTCATTTTTTTTGTTCTTCTTTTTCTATTTTTCTTGACCGTTGTACTTTTGTTTCATGATTTGTGCCCCCATAGTACATCCCCAATGTACTCGGTTTGGCACTTTTTCTATTATTAATAATATTCTTACGTTGCTTATCAAAAAAAAAAAAAAATTTATTAAACTTTTGTACTCATCTGTCCCCTATGTTTTGTTTCCCGTACATTGTCTACTACTTTGCAGATACGTGTTTGTTTCTGGTAAACAGTTTCTTGGCGTTTCAAGTTTAATATATATAGATATATATATATATATTTTTATAACATCTAAACTTTATGGATTCATTGCGAAGTGATAGATTAGTTTGCTTAGTGAATTCTGGTAATTTTGATAAGCAGTGGACCACTTTTTCATAATTCTTATTAGTTTTTGAATAGTGAATTTCCTTTCTCCAAAGCAAAAAGTATTTAGCAGTAACAGCTTGATGTTTTGATTTTGGTGTATTCTTAGGTTGGGAGCAAATTGGACTGTTTCAATTTTGTCGTGCACAACTGTAGTGTTTGCTCCACTTTGCCTTGAATTCCTTACAACTTTTGAACATCATCATCCTCCAGTTATTTTCAATTAACGAACTTATATATGCAGGTTCGAGCAATTGGTGCCGTGGGGTATGTCTTGATATCTTCATTTTTACTGAGGGAAAACATACTTTCTTTGGTAATTGATTTTCCTTTTACGATTGAGGTTTTACTTGAGTAATTGCAATTCATTCACAGATTTCTTTTATTTGCTTGTAGATCACCATTAACATTCATGCTTCTCTAACGTTCATGTTCACTGCTTTGGGTGTTCATACAATTCCATCAATGAACATGATATATGCCATTTTTACGTCCTTGGTATCCTTAATTACTTACTTGCCCTTCTCCCTTGTGCTTTTAACTTCCTCCCTCTCTCACCTCAATTACCTGTCATGCATGAAAGACTCACGCATTTCCCCTTCTGTTTTATTAGGTTTTATTGAATAGTGGATGCTTCATATTCTTGCTCCACCTTTTGTATTCAGTGTTCCTTGCCAAGCTTGGGATGAAGGCTTCATTGAGATTACCAAGATGGATAGAGAGGGCCATATAATTGCATCTAAGACATTGAGTCATTTTTAGTGTATGTAAATACCATTCACTAAATGGCCTATAGCCTTCTAACTCAATTGACATTTCTTGGTATTTTCAATGGAGATGCCAAACGTTCAAATCCCTCTCCCCATTTGGTTAGAATTGGTATATGTATTGAAGTCCGTGGTTCCTTCATATATTCAAGTAATTTGAATTGATAATTATATTTGATATCTCATTGCAATTACTGTCATTGAGACTACGTGCATTCTCTCAAGAATCCAATTACTTTATTCTTCTTTGTTTTCTTAAGTTTTATAGATGTAAGTGCAATTACCTGCATCATGGAGCCATGAACTCAGAATGGACATCACCAAAAAAACACGGAAAATGTGGAAAAGTCAATGTATAATTACCATGCATGGATAATCTATTTAGCTAGAACTTGAGCTTATACTGAACCAGACAATTAGGAACTAGAGCAACCTTCAGGTTTACATGTTGTCTGTGGTTCCTATCACCCAAGGGCGCATATCACTTGCAATGGGTGAATATGCAATCCCTTTCTTGTAACCAAACTCGGCAATAACCAACTCAGCAAAAATACCATGTCATCACCAATTCAGCAATAACCAAAAAAACCCATATATTTATTTCTAGTAGCCAAATTATTCCTACTCTTTTCTTGTAACCAAACAACATCAAACTCCATCAACCGTGGACGACAAAACTACACAAAATCTAATGCCATGGGCCCATGGCCACCACCCTCCGGTGAAAATTGTTCGTACATAACATTAATGACATGGGCTTGCTTCACATAAAAGAGGAATATTTTGTTCCAATCGAAATAGAAGTAAAAGTGATGTGGATTATTCAAGAATCAAAGTCGATTTGCTTTATAAAAAGAGATTATCAATGAACTTGTACAAATGGTTTCGCATAATTCGGCCAATTGACTTTTATATACGCTTATGAGGCTATTATGAAATATTTGCTGATGGGTGAGGCAAGCTCTTTTATTTTAGTTTGTGGTTTCTCTTAGCTATATGGTTCATCCAAGGAAGAGATTAAGATATTTTTGGTCGGTTGTGGGTGAGGCACGTGCTCTAATCCTTTGATTCGCATGAATTGGATCCACTAATGTTAAGATAGACGACCAAGAAAGAAAGACTCCATGCTCTCCTGGTTGATCGTAGTCTTAGCAAATACCATGCACAAGATCTTAGATGGAAGGTCTTTTTAGCTCTATTCATAAGGGTAGTAGCTCCCTCCTGCTGAGGCAATTGTAGCAACTCCGACACCAATTGATTTTCTCCTTTTGTTTTTCCTCTCATTGGTACTCATGAGCAAAGAGCTGAACCAAACAACACCACTACTTTGGCACTTGTTTCAGCAGTGAGTGGCCAACGTCAGACTTTGGGATGAGGGATCATCGATCTAGTCTTTGCAGTGGTTAGGCAATCAGTTGTGGGCATTTTCGATCTTCATTCCTGTGTGTGTGTGTGTGATGGTTGGGTGGCTTTGGTGAGTTCGGCAAGGGAAAAAGGGAGATGGTGCATGGTGGACATGACTTCAATTGTTTGGGTAGAGGAAAAGGAATTAAATATGTAGGTTTTTTTTTTTTTTTTTGGTTATTGCTGAGTTGGTAATGACGTGGTATTTTTATTGAGTTGGCATTTTGTACTGGACCACCTTTTTTTATTGTAGACTAGAGATTGCATATTCACCAATTGCAGGTGTTATGCTACCATCACCCAATTGCTGTAATTTGATTTAGGCTTTTGGTAATCTCTACTAATTTATCTATCAATCATCACAAAATATCCCTTTTCCATTGTTTTAAGTGCAGTCGTCGATAGATTATTGGTATAAGACATATTCTTTAAATCTGGACAGAATAAAGAATGGGAAGATGAGGTGCTAGGGTAATTTGAACTTTGGATTATATATATATATATATATGATGCCGATAAAATCATCAGTGAGTCACACGATACTTGCACACTCGAAATAACACCTGCACAACAAAAAGAGAAGACCTCATAGAGAGCACCGATGTGGTGTCGGCCAAATACCCTCCGAAGGTCAAGTTAGAATTTTTCACAACTCTAGAATGCTAGAGAATGGTTAATTATGTGTACCTTGATTTGTGAGGGTATTGGAACTTTTATAGTAGTCGAAGATTGACGTCTTTTCCTTAGAGTCGAAGTCTTTTCTTTATAGGAATCCTCTTAAATAGTCTTAAACGTGATGGACCAGTCTTTTCCTTATAGAGAAGATCTTCATTAACGTGTGCAACTTCTGGAATCCTCTTTGCCTTGGGATTCTATAGTGAATAAGTGTGCGTCACAAGTATTTCCCATTTAGGGTCTCTGACTACCACATGGATACTTAATCCATTTATGTTGCGTCAGTCCATGAAGGACCCGTCCATAACAGCTCTTGCACGTAACGGATCCGTCCTTCATCGGCCCATGAATGAGGAACTGTCAGGCCCATTTCTTGGAGTCCCGTCAGCGTATATTTTTTCCTCTTTAGTTGCCCCCTCACCCCATGGGTTCGTCATCTTTGAACAAAAGGACCCGTGGGGTGACGGTTTAAGGCTGGGATGACGGTTCAAAGTCCTGCGGGTTGACGGTTTCAATACGAACTTCGTGAACTGTACTCAAACCCTGACAAGATGTCTGAGAGTCATTTATGGCGTATAACATGTGTTGCCCTTCTATTGGGTGTTGTCTTAGATCAAAGCGTCGCTTCGTGTTCTGTGCACTCCCTCTATAAATATCTCACTCTTCTCCTCTCATTTCTCTATTCTTCGCTGAAATGCATTGTCAGAGCGCATCTGTCAACCTTGTCAGAGATCACTTCGTTCAGTTTCTGAATCCGTCATCAACGCTCTTCCTTTGTTACTTATTAACTTGGTAAGTACTTTCTACTTTAAGTTTCTTGTACCGTCAAATGTAATTTTTTTAAAATTCTAGACTTTATTCACCCGTCACCCATTTTAGACCCGTCAGAGTCTTAGGTTTTGTTGTCACGTGTAGAAAATGTAGACGTCAAGTAACCAGTTGTTGGTCTGTGATAGGGTGGATTACGAAGAAGTATACCCGTCAGGTCACAAAAACCAAGATAACCTAAGTGAGGAGAGGAGTCTGTCTGCCTCTTCCTCGTCCTTAACAAATGAGGATATGGAGATGGCTGACCTAGAGGAGGGTTCTGATGACGGAAAAGAACAAACAGTAAAATCCGTCGTGGGTGCTGATGGACTTAGGGAGTTTATCATGCTACCAGAGTTGGCGGTGAACGCTTTTACGTCCACCATCAAGGAGCCACACTTCAACACTCTTAAGGCCAATTACCAAATTCCAGACTACATCCCTATCAGTCTACCCTATAAGTTAGAAAAGTGCTACTATGAAGGGGTAGACGGTGTCAGAGTGTACAAATAGATGCTCAAGGCAGGTCTTAGGTTTCCACTAAGCTCCCTCCATCGTGAACTCCTCAAATATCTGGGCTTGTCCGTCAGCCAAGTATCCCTGAACATCTGGAGGGTCTTTATAGCAATGGAGGTCATGTACGGTGCCATGTCAAAAGGTATCAGAAGGCTGACGGTGTGGGAATTCCTTCATTGCTACCGTCTAGGTGAAATAGACAAATCAAGGAGGATGTATAGTTTTGTACCTAGGAGCCCCTTGTTGAAGGTTATTTATGAAACCCCAGACTCCAATAGGGACTGGAAGAGCTGTTATTTCTTCCTAGAGGGTGACGGTTGGATGTGTCATCCAGGGGAGACGGAGCACATGCTTGTCGACATGACTTGGGGCATATTACATCCGTCCGGTATATACCTGTCATATAATATGTGAAATTTTTTTAATGACCGTTCATTTTATTTAAAACTCTTCAGTGCTTTTAATTACCGTTTATTTTATTTTATTTTTATTTTATTTTTTATTTTTTATATTTTACAGTTCAACGGCGTCCACAAGTTGATCTTGAGGAGTTTAACTTTCTTGATAAATTTTTTGCCAAGTCTAAGCTAGAGGAGAGGACTTGGGCCAAGCTAGTCAACCTTAATACCATCCATTGGTATTGTGATGGTCCTGAACCGACGCTAGCAGCCATCAAATATGACACCCAAATTCACCAGTGTAAGCTCGTCGCTCTCATTCTGTTTAAACGGTTGCGAATATTATCTTAGTATTCAACTTCACCTGTCTACCTTTACAGAGATGGATGACGCTAAGAGGAGGGTAGCTATTAGATTACAGGCTGCCAAGAATAAGGGGGCCGGTGCGGATCTCATGGGGACGGGCTTAAGCAAACCGTCAATCAAAAGGAAGCAGTCGTCCAGAGGGGACCATGCACCCAAAAAACCCAAGGTTCCTTTGGAGCCCGTCGTAGGGTTAATGGCTGAGGGTGTAAAGACGGTCACCCCAGCAAAGCATGGGGTCGGCAAAGGCCTAATTATTGGCCTGTCTGGTAGCCAGAAGAAGCCACCCGTCCTACTCCGCAAAGACTCCAAACATGCCTTGGAGAGGCTCTCGTCCATCATAATTGTTGAAGATTATAAGGACTTTGGTAACCATTCGACAGAGGCTATGTGGGAGACGGGACTCTTTAGCATCACCCAGGTAACTTATCCATCATCTTCTCGTTCGTCCTTGTTTTTTGTTTGAAATTAATTTATTCCCTTTTTCAGGCCATGGTCATGATGAAAGGGTTGATGGGACGGTGTCTCAATCATAAGATGACGTTAGGCGGCGTATGCGATAAGGCCAGGTTGACGGAGGATGAGCTTATCGAACTAAAGAACTGGAAGGTGACAGTGGAGCAAAAACTCAACTTACAGACTAGGCCATGGATGAGTATTACAGGCTAACGGAGGATCTAAAGAAAGCTCTGGAGGACAAGGAGAAGGAAATCCATTAGGCTCAGGAAGTCGCAGTGCTGGAGTATCGTGACTCCGATGCCCTTTTGCCAGAGCTCAGAGTTTCATACAATGACGGTTTTGACGATGCCCTCCATCAAGTGAAGACCTTGTATCCAGAGCTGGATGTGTCAACCATCACCATTAATGTCCTAGAGCAAACGTCTGTCCAACCTGCTCAATCAGAGGATATGAATGAGCTTTTTGGAGAGGATGCCCTCGTTAGTAATGTCCCTGTTAACTCGACTATAGTTGAAAGCGAACACAAAGATGGTCAGACTCGTCATGCTGAGGAGAAAGAAACCCCTGCTGCAGACTAAAATTATTTATTTTTATCATTATTTTTAAGAATATTTGGAGAACAATTTATGATTCCTTCGTCATATATTTTTTGGAATTTTGTAGACATCTCCCTTTGAGGGCTTTTATTATTTCTTTGTTTAACTTTACTGCTATTTTGGCTTAATCCGTCTATGACGATTTTTTTGATATTTTATTCGTGGAATGCATCTGTTCACTTTATTTTAATGGGCTTTTAATTAGGTCCGTCCTATAGACGTCTACCTTAATGAATATATTATTTATACCCATTTGCTATTGGAATATTTTCCTGTTACTTTGGGACGATCCGTTCACTTTGTGGACTTTGTAATATTTTCATCCCTAGGAATGATCCGTCCAGTATATGGACTTCAGTCCGTCCACTTTTTTGGACTTTGTAGATTTTCATCCTCTTGGGATGATCCGTCCAGTATGTGGACTTCAGCCCGTCCACTTTTTTGGACTTTGTAGGTTTTCATCCTCTTGGGATGATCCGTCCACCTTGTGGACTATGTAAAAGTTTTCATCCTTTTGGGATGAACCATTCACTTTGTAGACTTTGTAATATTTTCTTCCCTAGGGATGATCCGTCCAGTATGTGGACTTTAGTCTGTCCACTTTTTGGACTTGTAATATCATCCACTTGGAATAATCCGTCCATCTTGTGGACTTAGTTTGTCCGCTTTTTGTACTATAATAATTTAAGTAGAAAAAACATAGTCGTGTTTGGATATTCCTCTTATTAATTAAAAAAAAACATGCGTTTGTAGAAAAGTACTTGCCCCTTTGGGCTTAAAAAGATACTTGTAGAAAGCACTGTTTGAAGTAAAAACTAATAACTGTAGTAAAACTAAATAAACTGGGTAATTAGGGAACGTCGATGCTTTTCATATCGTCTCTATTGGTAATATTTTCGTAGGTGCTTCGTGTTCCATGGGTGTTGCAGCTTTCGTTTGTCAAGAGTCTCGAGATGGTAGGTGCCCTTCCTTTGCCATGATGCGATCCTGTAGGGTCCTTCCCAGTTGGGGCCGGGCTTTCCTTGTGAAGGATCTCTAGCTGTGCCCATTACCTTTCGCAGTACAAGATCTCCAATCTGGAAGTCCCTATGCTTGACATTGGAGTTGTAGTTTTTTTTCCATGAGATTTTGATATTGCGCCAACCTTTGCTCTGCTGTCGCCCAGACTTCGTCCACTAGGTCGAGCTAAAGGCGCATGGCCTCTTCGTTTTTATCCTCGTTGTAGGTCTTCACCCGATAGCTTGTGAGCCCTATTTCTACTAGGATGACAGCATCACTTCCGTATGCTAGCTGAAACAGTGTTTCTCCAGTGGGTGTTCTTGCTGTAGTACGATATGCCCATAGAACGCTTGGTAGCTTATCAGGCCAGATAGCCTTTGCCCCCTCGAGCTGGGTCTTAATGATCTTAAGCAAGGACCGGTTCGTAACTTCAACTTGCCCATTGGCCTGTGGGTGTGCAGGCGATAAGTAGTGATTCTTGATACGCAGCTTCGAATAGAAGTCCCTAAATGCGTTGTTGTTGAATTGCTTTCCGTTGTTGGAGATGAGCACTCTTGGTATCCCGTACCTGCAGATGATATTCCTCCACACAAAGCTTTGAATGTTCTTCTCTGTGATAGTGGTTAGGGCTTCTGCTTCCACCCACTTAGTGAAGTAGTCGATACCAACTATCAGAAATTTCAGTTGCCGGGAAGGGGCCCATAATATCTAGTCCCTATTGAGCGAATGGCCAAGGGGCCGTTATGGGGGTCAGCTCTTTTGACGGTTGCCTGATGAAATTACTGAACCTTTGGTACTTGTTACAGGTCTTGGCATAAGCTTGTGTGTCCTTTAACATTGTAGGCCAATAATACCCTGCTCGAATCAACTTGTGTGCTAATGACCGTGCCCCTAAGTGGTTTCCACAAATACCCTCATGGATTTCTCTTATCACGTAGTCTGCTTCCTTGTGGCTCAAACACCTTAGGTACGGTTGAGAGAATCCTCTTTTGTATAAGACATCTTTGATCAGCACAAATTGTGAGGTTTGGACTTTCAATTTCCTAGCTGTATCTTTCCCGTTTAGTAGTGTGCCAGATTTTAGGTATGTTATAAATGGCGTAGTCTAATTGTTTTCAGAATCTACTTCCTGCACATTTGCTCCGTCATTAATAAGTGAGGAGATTTGAACAAATGACAATATTTGTTCGGGGACAAGCATAAATTTTGCTGAGGCAGCCTTTGCTAGACAGTCGGCACATTCGTTTTCTTCCCTTGGGATTTGAATGAATCTGACTTCGAGGCTGCCGATTCGATTCTTCACCTCTTCCAGGTACCTCTTCATCCTTTCATTCTTACACTCGTAGCCGCCATTAATCTGACTTGTTACCACTTAAGAGTCGCAATGTACGACCACGTTTTTAACACCTGCTACTTTTGCGAGGTCTAGCCCTGCCACCAATGCTTCATACTCAACCTCATTGTTGGTTATGGGAAAGTCTAGTCAAATCATGCACTCGATCTTATCCCCCTCTGGGGTTTTGATTACCTCACCGACCTCTCTTGTTCGTTTATTGGAAGATCCATCTGTGTGGATACTCCACTGCTCGGCGATCTCTGCCCCCTTGCCTTCCGTTTGAGTAAATTTGGCGATGAAATCAGCCACAACTTGCCCTTTTATTGCGGTTCGCAGGTGGTATTGTATATCAAACTCACTCAGCTCTATTGCCCATAAAGCCATCCGTCTGGCAGTTTCAGGGCTACTCATCGCTTTTTTTAGGGGTCGATTTGTTAAGACTATAATGGTATGCACTTGGAAGTATGGCTTGAACCTTCGTGCCGCAGTTACTAGCATGAAGGCCAATTTCTTTATTTAGGGGTACCTCTCTTCTGCTCCTCGGAATGCTCGGCTTATAAAGTACATGGGTTTTTGGGATCCACCTTCCTCTCTTACTAAGGCTGCGCTTACCGCTGCTTGCGAAATGGCTAAGTAGAGGTAGAGTTCTTCTCTTGGCTTGGATGGGCTGAGCAATAGTGGGGATGAAAGGTATTTCTTCAAATGCCGTCTGGCACTCGTCCGTCCACTCAAATGATTTTCTCAGAGTGCAGAAGAAAGGTAGACACTTGTTCGTCACTTTCGAGACGAACTTGTTTAGAGCTACAATTTTGCCATTCAAGCTTTGCACCTCCTTAACTGTCTTTGGTGGTTCTAACTCCACTATGGCATGTATCTTCTTTGGGTTAGCCTCTATACCCCTTTGGGATACCATGAAACCCAAAAATTTCCCTCCCGTCACTCCGAATGAGCACTTGTTTGGATTTAGCTTCATGCTATATGTCCGGAGGGTATCGAACGTCTCTCGAAGGTCGCCTAGGTGATCATCCTCGCACAAGCTCTTCACTAACATGTCATCAACATAAACTTATACATTCCTCCCGATTTGGTGTGCGAACATTTTGTTCATCAGTCTCTGGTGCGTTGCCCTTGCGTTCTTGAGCCCAAATGGCATCACCTTATAGCAAAAGAGCCCTTGGCTGGTGACAAATGAGGTTTTCTCTTGATCGGCCTCTTCCATCTTGATTTGATTGTAGCCTGAAAAGGCATCCATGAAGCTCAGGAGCTGGTGTCTTGCCATCGAGTCTACTAATGTATCTATCCGAGAGAGTGGGTAGCTGTCCTTCGGGTATACCCTATTGAGGTCTATGAAATCAACACATATTCGCCACTTTCCCATTAGCCTTCTTGACCATGACTACATTTTCCAACCAGTCAGGGTAGTATACTTCTCGAATGAAACCTGCTTCCAGGAGCTTCTTAACTTCTTCCGCTATCGCTTTGTCTCACTTCTGAGCGAACACTTGCTTTTTTTGCCGGACGGGTGAGGATACGGGGTTCACATTTAACCTGTGAACTATGACAGAGGGATCAATCCCTGGCATGTCCTTGTGGCTCCATGCGAACACATCTTGATTCATCCTAAGGAAAGCTGTGAGGGCTTGGCGTATCAGTTGGTTGGCCAACGTCCCTATCCTAGTTGTCCGTTCAGGCCTTGATTCATCAAGGGTTACCTCTTCCAATTCTTCAACTGGCTCCGCTATGGTCCGTTGCTCTTCTATACACATGGTCTGCTGGTGATCTTCCATCTCTAGCATGGTAACGTAGCATTCGCGTGTGGCCACTTGGTCTCCTTGCAACTCACCGATCCCATAATCTGTAGGGAACTTGATCATTAGGTGGTATGTTGATGTTGTTGCTTTCCATGAGTTAAGTGTGGGTCGTCGAGGATAGCATTATAAGTGGACGAGCAGTTGACCACAAGGAATGTCACATCTTTCGTGATTTGCTGAATATAATCACCCACCATTACCAAGAGCATGATCGCGCCTAACGGGAATACCCTTATTCCTCCAAAATCGACCAGTGCAGCATTCGTTGGTATTAACCGTGCTCTGTCAATCCCCATTTGCTGGAATGCTGGGTAGTATAGGATGTCTGTCGAGTTGCCATTGTCAACCAACACCCGGTGCACATTGTAGTCGCCCACTCGTATGCTGACAACAAGTGCATCGTCATGCGGGTGGTGAAGACGTCGTGCATCTTCCTCCGAGAACCTGATGATGGGGCACTTTCTTCGCGCTATTTTTGGCACGGAACTCGTTAGCTGGATGTTCTGGACCATCCTAAGGTAAGTCTTTTGGGCCTTTTTGGACGACCCAGTGGTTGCTGTACCCCCTACAATCATTCTTATGTATCCGATGGGGGCGTTTAGGATGCTCATTATCTCGTTGAGTTGGCTGCTCTTGAGGAGGTGGATCTGCTCTCTCCTTACTGAAGAACTTTTGCAGTTTCCTTGTTTGATGAAGGCATTAATCTGTTGTTTCAAATCGTAACAATCGGCCGTGTCATGACCGTGGTCATGGTGGAAGTGGCAATACTTGTCTCTGGGTCGCTTGTTGGGGTCTCCCTTCAGCTTTCTAGGAAAGGTTAGAGTCCCCTTGTCCTTGATTTGCATTAGGACTCGGTCTATCAGGGCAGTTAATGGGGGTGAAACTCATAAATCTTCCTCCCGGGGGCTTAGGGCATCTTTCATCCCGTCAGTCTCCTGTTCTTGGCATCTTCTGCCCTTGGTCCTGCCGTTCCCTTTTCCTGGGTTTTTCCTCTCAGGCCAATTGTGCATCCTCAGTATTCATGTACTTGGTAGCCCTGTAGAGTACTTCCAACATGGTCTTTGGGTGTTTTTTTTTTTTTTTTTTTTTTGTATAAAGAGAACAAGAACTTTCTCTCAGCGTCTCGTCCTCTCGTTGCCTAATGCTTATCAAGCACGCCGTGGACTTCTTGTATCTATGTCCTCCAATAAAATGTGCAGTAAACTGAGCACTTAGTTTCTTGAAAGTGCTGATAGAGTTTGGCGTCAGTCGACTTATTCTTGTGGGTCCCTTCAGTGTTGTAGGGAAGGCCCTACACATGATTTTGTTTGCTACCCCTTGAAGGTGCATCAATGTCTTGAAGGTCTCTAGGTGATCTAGAGGGTCCTTGACTCGGTCATAACTATCTATCTGCGACATGCAAAACTTATGTGGTAGGGGAAAGAAATTGATAGGGGCAGTGAATGGAGAGTTGGTTCGGTTAACTAGGTCGTCAAGATTGCTGGACACTCGTCCCTTGAGGGTGTTCATCATGACCTCTATTTGTTCCTTCATCACCTGCATCTCTGCGACAATAGGAGGTAGGGCCGTATCCATGAGGGATGAGAGGCTCATATTTTGTTGTTCTGGTCTGCTCGGGGCGTTGCTTCCTTCAAGCCCCTCTCGATTTCTTCGCATGACACTGGTACCTTCTTAATCCTCCCTTTGATTAGTTGGTGCTGCGTTCTTCTATCGCAGCTGCTCTTCCAGGTCGCGATTTTGTTTGGTGAGTCGTTCCACAGCCGCGATAAGAGTTTAGACCTGTCTCTCGAAGGCAGTCATGGGCGGTTCTTCCTCTTGGATGTCGTTGGTAGTTGCCATCGAGCGAGTGAGCACCATGTGACTCTTTTGTTCGGGGAGCGATAATACACGACTTTATAACTCGAATTACCCTTTCCCACAGATGGCACCAACTGATGATGTCGAGAAAATCACCAGTGAGTCACACGATACTTGCACATTCGAAATAATACCTGCATAACAAAAAGGGAAGACCTCACAGAGAGCATCGGTGTGGTGTCGGCTAAATACCATCCGAAAGTCAAGTTAGAATTTCTCACAACTCTAGAATGCTAGAGAAGGGTTAATTATGCGTACCTTGATTTGTGAGGGTATTGGAGCTTTTATAGTAGTCGAAGATTGACGTCTTTTCCTTGGAGTCGAAGTCATTTCCTTATAGGAATCCTCTTAAATAGTCTTAAACGTGATGGACAAGTTTTTTCCTTATAGAGAAGATCTTCATTAACATATGCAACTTCTGGAATCCTCTTTGCCTTGGGATTCTATAGTGAATAAGTGTGCGTCACAAGTATTTTCCATTTAGGGTCTCTGGCTGCCACATGGATACTTGATCCATTTATGTTGCGTCCGTCCATGAAGGACCAGTCCATAACAGGTCTTGCATGTAACGGATCCGTCCTTCATTGGCCCACAAATGAGGAACCGTCAGGCCCATTTCATGGAGTCCCGTCAGCCTATATTTTTTCCTTTTCAATATATATATATATATATATATATATATCTATATAAAACATAAGAAGATGCGAACCAATGGGACTACAAGGCTTTTTATCCATTCATCTTCAACATCTTTATTTTTTACTAAAGAGAGAAGTTTATAAGGATTTATTGTTAGTTGTCATGTAAACTACTAATATATGACTTTCCAGGACAAAATTGGCCTTTGCCCATTTCTATCAAAATATCCAACATTTTGCCATTCTTTTGAAATTAATTAGAGAAATGCCCATCTTTTAAAACTCAATTTTTTCAAAATCGAGTTAAAAAAAAAAAAAAATCTGTAACCCTATAGTGGCGTTTTGTAACTTGAGCTCCATGAACTCGAGTTATAGACAATTTTTTTTACCTATAACTTGAGTACTCAAGTTACAAAACGCTACTATAGGTCCTTAAAACTAAGGGTGTGCAAAAAACTGACGAATCGAACAAACCGGCCGAAATCGACCAAACCGTTGTCAAATTTTCGGTTCGGTTTCGGTTTGGTTCGATTTCGGTTTCATTTTTTAAAAACCGAAATTTTCGGTTTTGGTTTCGGTGTTGGATTTTTTCACCCGAAACCAAACCGAACTGACCGAATATATATATATATATATTTATGTATCATTAAAATGTAACTGATCAGTGGCTTAATGGTATGCTCCTTATGGTTTAGCTACTTGATCCCAGGTTCGAGCCTTCACCCGGGATGTGGGTATTTTTTTCTACTTAATTTTTTAAAACCCTAGTAGTAGCATAAATATGGAAATACCCCTGTTTATTCTTCCCTTTTCTTTCTTCAGCCACCCCTTTCCCCATTTGTTTCTCTCAAAACCCTAGTAGTAGCATAAATACGGAAATACCCCTGTTTATTCTTCCCTTTTCCTTCTTCAGCCGCCCCTTTCCCCATTTTTTTCTCTCAATGTTTTCTCTATCTCTCTCTATCATTCTCATCCGATGCAAACTCTGCAATCCCATCATCAACAATACTATCACAACCCGAAAACTCTTTCGCCTTCTTGTCCTTGCCCTTTTTGAACACTGACGATGTGAACATCGATGAGAGCCTCTGTTTCCCAATCATAGCTGCGGCGGCCAATAAAGAAGCAGAAGAAGCGGAGGGTTTCTTCGGCTGTGGCTCCCTCTTCTCTGCCTTCTTCCGTTTCGGCCTCTCCGATTCGCCGTCTGACTTACTGAACGATAAAGGGAGGCTGGACTTTGACTAGTCCTCTTCCTCGCCCTCATTGCCATAGCCGAGGCCGTCGTCATCGACAATAAAAGCCCTAGCCTCCTCTCATCACTTGGCCACAAGTGCATCGTACTCGTCCTCTTCGACGGTGTCGTAAATCCATTTCTCCAGCTTGATTTGGAACCCTACGCCGGCATTGGACTCTAATCAGCGGGATCCGCCCTAACGAAGGGCTTTCAGACGCTTTAGAGCCTCGTGGTGCGCTGTCGCCTTTGGGCCTCGAGCCCGCTGCGGATTGAGATCGAAGATAGAGGGTGAGGGCTTGAGAGATGGAGGCTTGGACCATGGCCATGCCTTTCTCTTCTCTCTATGTCACATGTCCTCAACAACAGTAAAGTTCTGTATGGACCTTTTGCTAATTCAAAATATTTTCAATTTTTTATTAGAATCTGTATGTAATACTGTAAATTGTTGAACAAATATTGTTGGAAATTTTTCTTTCTCTGCTCTCTCTCTCTCTGTTGCTCTATCACTTTGTTTTTTATATGTGATTAAATTTAGGGTTTTGAAAATCTCAATAACCCTCTCTTTGGAAAACCGAAAACCGGCCGAAACCGACTGAAACCGATATACACCGAAACCGATGGTTTTCCAGCCATTTCGGTTGGTTTCGGTTGAGAATTTCACAAACCGAAATATTCGGTTTCGGTTGGCCATACCTATACAAATCGACCGAAACCGAACCAGGCACACCCCTACTTAAAACGCCACTATAGGTCCTAACTCGATTTTGAGAAAATCGAGTTTCAAAAGAGGGGCATTTCCCTAATTAGTTTCAAAAGAATGCTAGATATTTTGATAGAAAGGGGAAAAGGCCAATTTTGTCTTGACTTTCCATCTCAAAAATAAAAGATAAAAGGAAAGAGGTCATTTATAGGTAAAAATATTGCTAACATTTTTTTTTTTAATATAAATGTCTCAATTTTGTTGTGAAGACTTGTTGGATGTCACACTTTGAAAGTATATAAAAATGAGGGAAAATATACTTTACAATTTACGCCCTATAGCGTTAATTAATTGTTAACTTAGTTAGTAAAACGTAAATCATATTGTAAATCAATTTTTGATCTTTTGGTTTTTTCATATCATATACTAGATACCCAAACCCCTAATAAAATTTATGAAAATAATTATAGATGTATATAAAAGGTATATTCATTCTAAATTCATAAATTTCAACAAATGACTAGGAAATTAGTTATGTAATACCTTCTCAAAAAAAAAAAAAAAAATAGTTATGTAATAATATTTTGGTGAAAATACTATTTTGGCCCTTATATTTTAGGATCGCAGTTAATTTGTTCTCTACATTTTTGTAGCAGTCAGTTTAATCCCTATTATTATCAACTTGCAATTAATTTGATCTCTAATGTTAACTCATTAACGAAAAATTGCCCATGTGACAAACAATATGTATGGTTGGAATACTTCAACCTGTCATAACTACTATTTTTGTTCTATAACTTCCATATCTTTATCACCGCAATCAACGTACTGTTTGAATTTCTTTAAAACAATATAGGAAAAAGTTATAGAATGAAGAAGGTACTCTGAGAGAATGAGAGAAAATTTTATAGAAGGGATGCACTTAACCTAATCTTGTTGGATCGATTAAGCAGGTAGTGAAATCCGTGGAAGTTGCAGAACAGAAATAGAAGAAGCAAATGCAAATTATTAAAATTTATGTATATGCTTAGTCGAAATCGAGAACCACGAGCCCAAAAAAAAAAAAAAATATATATATATATATATATGGCCCTCACCTTATAAAATTAGGGATTTTAGAAAATATCCCAAACTTGAAGCCACGCATGAACAAAAAATTTGAGTTTTTATTATTTATTTATTTTTAATATATATTCTGAGGTGGCAATATAGTTAGCAATTGATGTGACATGGAAAATCATTTTTTTATTATTCTGTTTGACACATTAGATTTTCTATCCAAGAGATAATAGCAAGGACCAAATTGACAAAATTAAAATATTAGGGTCCAAATTGACACATAGTGTAAGGATAAAGACCAAATATATAAGGGACCAACTATATAATTTACCCCTTTTTTTTATATTAAACATTGATGTGGATGGTGGTACCTTCTTTTTTTTTTTTTTGGATTAATGTTGATGTCTATGATTTCTTAAACATTGTATAATGTATATGTCTCATTTCCTTTCTTACAAGTCATGATAAAACACTACATGTCAAAGGATGCTTAGTTTCGGAATCAGAAAAATGGATAGGAACTAGGGTTTAGTTTGAATTTAGTTTTACTAGCAAACTTCGTAGATTAATCAAGACTAAAATAATAATATTTATAAAAGGGAAAATTAGTTCATTTTAATATTAAAAATATCGTCAACATTTCTTCTTTTTCTTTAAAAATAATAATAATAATGTTGGATTACTTTTGTTATGAAAAAGACTATGTATGTCACACATTGAAAATATAAAGAAGGGTATTATACTTCTTCCTCTATAAGATTAGACTCCATCAAGAATTTCAAGTATAAAATTTACGAGTTAGCTTTCATACGAGTTTTAACATTCATTAGTTTATTTACCTTTTATTGTGTCAGTTTGGGTTTTCAGTTAGTAGTTTTAGTGGTTGAATTGTTAGTTTGTTGATTTTAAATAGTAGTTGGCAGGATCCATTTATTTTATTTGTAAGTTGCAATTACAGAGCCATAAGATGAAAGAATTTGATAAGAACTCCTAAAGTCAATTTGTATTGGTAACTTACACACACCAAATGGGTGTATTAGTACGACCTAGGTGAGCCAGCCAATTCCTTCCTCCAAGGATGATGCATCCGAAGCATGGTGACATTAAGACAATCTTTCATTCAACATCTATGTAAATCTGCATGTCGTAGAAAACCAATAGTTATAGAACAGTGAAAATTGTCAACAAAGGATTGCATAATTTCGGGGCAACAATAGCGACTCCTAAGGTGAAGAACAGAGTGACCAACTACTCGAGAAAATTGATCTGCTTGTTTGACCCTATTGGATGCTTTCGCTTGTTTGCTTGGTCAGAGACGAGTTTCAGAACTACAAGCCCAACTGTTTTCAATTGGAGATTGGTTCCTGCTCCTATAAACTTCTTGCACCAGACCCAACCATAGAGTTTGTTGTTTGCCACACCTTATCCATCGTCACCATTGGTCTCCCGCCTTCCCTCACCCTCATCCTATGAGAATTTAAAATTCAATACTTTGATAGAAAAAGATTCATATTCAAAGATAACTTTCCTACAAACCAGTTTGGAAGAAACTTTCTTCAACCTATTATGTGGTAAGTCTCTTTATTTTTATTTATTTATTTATTTTTTTTTGAGAAATGTACATTTATATATACATTTTTAATCACGTGACAAAATTAAGATCATATAGCTTGTTTAAATGATTTATACATGTGTGTGGTCTTATGAGGGAGATTCCACTAACCTAATTTTGGAGGAAAACTGTCTTATTCAATATTTCATGATTTTGAATAATTAATAAGATTCTAACTAAAGACATAAGTACAAAAGTGCTTTAATGTGTCTCCAGGGGTGTCTAGTAAAATTTATAAATTTTCACATCAAAAGCAATAAGAAAGCCAATATGGAATATTATTTCCATTGCTACTAAATAGGATTCATTAATTAAAATGTTCCAAAACTTAATATTGTTTCATTTGAAGCAAATAAATAGATACCCAAAATTCCCAATTAAAAATATAAATTCAAACAGTATACAAAATTAAAAAATAAAAGTAGATAAACGAGAAATATTTCTAAGTCGTCCACTATGAGAAAAAGTAATAGGTCTTGAGATTGTTTGGAGAATGAGTTGGAAACTAGAACCCATCGAAACTTTATCAAAAGTGGGTTTTCACAGGGTACTTATCATTGCTTATGGACTCAATTCTACAAAGTTTGGGTCAAACTGAGTTGGGATCCAAAGGAATTGATGTTGAATCAACTAAGGAGTTAAGGTTACTGATGAGTATAGGAACAAAAATAGTGTGGATGGTTAGGCCATGCTGTGTTAGACATTGCAGGTATATCATGGATTGTTCTTGCCACTTTGGTTGACTCTTCACGTTGCAAACATGTGTAAGTCTTTTGCAATCTGTTAATAACAAAACTTGTCTAAAACCAAGGTCTCTAGCTTTTATTAAGGCCTCTGCTACTGCTTCTTGAACAATTGCAGGGTAAGATGTTGCCGCAATACTAGCCACTCCAATGAAGGTTACTGATGAAATGTCAGTGTCACTCAAACCTAGAGCTAGCTAGTCCTCTCCAAAATGCATTGAGGAGGCTGCACAACAACTAACTAGACATCTAAGGGCAAGGCATTGTTTTAGTTTGGGCTAACTGTAAATAGTAAATACTAGATATTACCTCAAAGATAGACTATGGGAAATACGCTTCACCATCGCAGGGGAAACAATTTCATTATTTCAATCATCAAGCAAGTTACTACTCAATTATAAGGAGGTAGGGGGTGTAAAGACCACCAACACCAAGGAACATGAGATGAGTAGTTTGGAATGCACATGAATATTGAATCAAGTGTTGTATTCAAAGGATATTAACCATCAAATCTCTTTGTCAATTCATAAATATTTACATGGCATTTAAAAAGCACATTATCAATTAAATCACACATTATAGAACTTGTATTATATGAAATGAGATAGATTACAAAAATATCAATGCAATTTGACTTCTTCTTTTTTAATAATTCGATATTTACAAGGGAGAGAGGATTCGAACCTTAAATGTTTTCATTAAAAATACCAACCATTTGAGCTGTAAGACTTTTTGTCAACAATTTTACTTTTTATTGACCTTAAAACCTTAAAATACTGTGTCACGTAAGGATTTAAGGTCTTACAATATTTCAATGTCATATTTTAATATAAAATTTTTATTGAATTTAAATTTTATTTTATATTAAAAACCTCTATTAAAATCTAGGTACATCATATTTTCATTATATAGTAGAATACATAGTTTTATATATAGACAATTATATAAATGCATAATCCTAGAATTTTTTAGTTCAATATACAAATACAATCATAATAAATACCTATTAATAATTAAAATAATTATAAAATTATATATATATTTAAAAAAAATAATAAGAGAGTATTCATTATATTAGGAAAAAAACTTAGACATAGTACTTGGATGTTATTCTTTAAGTTCCCCTCTTTAAATTTAACAATGTGGCTTCTTTTTTTTTTTTTTTTCATAAAATGGAAGTGTATTTTTATTTAAGTACTATAACATGACTAAATTTTAAGAGAAGAACTTAAAGAATAACACTTAAGTATTGTACCTAAGTTTTGCCCATTATATTATATTAAGTTTTTTCGTGCACTACATAGGTTACTAACTATATATAAAAATGAAAGACGCATGACTTACGATTGACTTCATAAATTTGTCACATTAACTAAGACCTCACAATTTTTCATTTAATTTATTTCATGTATCTAATTGAGTTTAAATTATATAAAGATTCCTTATAAAACCTGATATATCTACATCATTTGTTAAAATTTTATCAAACACAATTTTAAGGTTTGTTTGAGATTTGTTTATTTTGCTGAAACTGAAAACTTTTTACTGAAATTACTGTAGATAAAGGTAAAAGTTAGCTGAAATTAATGAATCCCATAAATAATAGCAAAAGTAAGCTGAATAATAAAATAAGTTGGCAAAAATAATCCTGCCAAACAGACACTTAATAAATACCTATTAATAATTATCATAATTTTAAAATTACATATTTAGAATATCATATATTGAACTCTCCTGTGCATTGCACAGGTTACTAACTAGTGTTAAACTTCTAATGCTTGTATTACAGGAAATGAGTCTACAAATCTATACTGACCTACTCTATGCTGAAAAAGAAAATTCTAATGCAAAGGTATGGATAACCAAAATGGACCTCAAACACTGAACCCAGTGAGTCAGTGACATCTATGTCATAAATGTCTTTAAAAAGAACCACCAAAATCTTGGCATAGCTGCATCATTCTGGAATTGACAGCTTGAAGGCAAGAGGAAGGTCAAAACGATCAGAAGAGAACATGCAGGTACAAAACCAGCAAACACAATCAGCACTACAAAATCTTTGGTAAAGATACGATAAAGCATAGGAAAAAATGTCTCAAGAATGATGGGTGAACCTGGGAAGAATAAGCCCAAAAGAAACACTCGCAAAGTTCAAGCTTCTTTCCTAGTTATCCTGTAATTGACAAAGAAAAACATATACAGAGGTCATACTCATGTAAAGAAACTACAGGGAAAAATCCGAAACTTTAACACTGCAGTATACATTAAATTGTGCAACAATAAATTACAGTTAAATTGCAATTACCTGTAAATGTTTGTCTTTATGAAAATAAAGTTTCAACGTAGTTGAACATACTTTGGGTTCATTTACAAGAAACCAAAGGAATATTGGAGGTAACAAATACTAGGGTCTGAGTTATTAATGACTAGCGAGCAAGTATAATACATCCTAAATAAAATAGGCAGCTGGAGTTCACTAAAACCTTTTTTTGGACTAATAGATGTGTCATAGCCACCAAATAAAAATGTAGACAACAAAAATTATACAAATATTTCATATCACAGTAGGAAAGGTTGCATAAATTTCAATATAATTTGAACAAGTAGGTTTAAATATGCTCAATTTGGTAAAGTCAGAACTGACTTTAAAACCAAAAAACCCACATCCAATCTAAACCTGATTTGAACCAAGATGTGAAATTTTACAGATTTTTGAATGACAGTCTCGAACCTTTCAGGTGCTCTTAGATGACAGCCGATTTAGTTTGTTTTTGTTACACAACACTTGGCTAAGAAAATCAGAGATTATTGAGAGGCCCGGCTATCTCAAATTAGCCAGAAAATTTGCCGCTTTCTTCTTCCGATCTTTCCATTATGGGTGGTTCTCGCAGTTTTTATATTGAATTCAAATTTTTTCAATTGGTGGTAGAGGAAGGGGGATGGTATTTTTCATTAAGGATTTTTGAGCGAAGTAGATACTTTATGAAGTCGGTCTTCATGGGTAAGAATGCGGCACAATGGCTGATGAAGAGTATTGAACAGATTGTTGTTGGAAGTAGTCCAAAGTATTTTTATACTTTTAGAGAAGGTGATTTAGCCTACACCCTCCAACAGAGCTCCAACTCTTTTGGCTTGTTCCTTCTTTTGATTGAACTGAAAGTTGGCGGGGCTAGGAGGTCCATTCTTATTCTAGAAGGCAAAGCAAAGAATGGATGGAGGGTTTTTGGGTTAGGATTGAGGAAGATGTTGGAACCCGAAAACTGTGCATGATGGTTCTGGTCACTTGAGATTTGTAGCTCAGCCTCTAAGGGATAACTCACGGGTTCTACCATTTAAAACTTTTGCCGATACAGTGCGTGGGCATCAGGTGCAGGTTTGGGATAGAAATCAGCAAAAGTTGTTAAACATCCATGATAAAGGGAAACGGCAATTAAGGGATAACAGGGGAGAGAAGCAGAACTCAGTAAGTGTATAGAGGAGGTTGAGTGCAACGCCGGTGAGCACACCAGGTTCAACGACTCTTGGAGGAAGAGTTGTGGGTTATCGGAGCATTAATGGGAAATCTAATTTGGGAGAGACAAATCCGGTAGGAAATAAAAGGAGATTTCCGTTGATATTCAAATCAAATTTGAATGTATCTGTTTTTGGAAAAGAACATGAATTGAGGAATTCCTACTAGACTGGAGAAGCCTTGACCGTAGAGGTGAATGGGGAAGGCAATAGGCGTGTAGCATGGAATCCTAATAAAGGTGGACTGAGGAGTACTAAATTGGTCACAACGAGTCAGAGGGAGCACGTGGTGGGTCCCTCTAGTGGGTCATGGGTTCATATAAACCCTGTGGTGGGCTCAAACCATTTTACGCAACGTGCAGGGATTCCTAATAAAAGTGGACGGAGGTGCTCTGTTTGGGTATCAAGGAAACACGGTGCATGTCGGGGCTCTTTCTAGTGGGTCACGGGGTCAAATGAATCCCTCGTTGACCCAAAATGGTGTGGGCTCTTTTACTCGCTTCTAGGGCCCAAGAATTTTTGAAATGGGTGAGTCCTCTTTGATGACAAGCCCAACAACCCTGGCCCACTCGGTGAATCCTAAGATATCTCTTTTAGACCAAACCAAGCCTTTGAGTTTCAACATCAAAGGGACTGAGCGACAGGGAGAGCCTACGATGCTCGGTGGTCGCACCTGTTCTGTTGGCATTAGCTCCAATGGCCTCACGGTGGCTGGGTTAGAGGCTAGGATCAATTCCGAAGGTGTCGCGGTGAAGCCGATGGAGGATAATCAGAGCTGTCTTGATGGGAATTGCTCTGATAGCACCACGGTGGATGGGTTGGAGGTTGGGACCAGCTCTGATGGTCTTGTGGCGGTTCCGACGGTGACCGATTGTCTTTTTTCTCTGGGTTTAACTCTAACGGTCACGAGTCAGTTGGGTTCAACTCTGATGCTTTCATGTTGGCTCCAGGCAAGACCGATAAGGTAAATTCGCAACTTTTGAAGGGTATTTTCTTGGCAAATATCCTTTAAAGACTCTCGGTTATGGGTTTTGGGGATTTTGGTGTCAATAGTAAGGATAAACTTGGTAGTGAGTATAGAGTGCTCGTGATTCATGGGGTGGATAACAAGGATAACAGGTCAAGTGATATGGATGAGATTGGCCAGCCCAATTTAGCATTGATGGAATTGAAGTCAGATTGTGGCTCATCTGTTTTGGGAGTCTCGACGATGGAGGAAGTGGCTTTCCCAGAAGTGGTCTTGGGTGAGGAGAAGAGCTTGGTTGATTGTAATCTATTGGTTACTATTATCCCTCCAGGGTGGGCCTTGTTGATGGAAGCGCATAACGATTCTGAGGTATTAGATTTTGGTGGTACATTGGATGTCTCTAATTGGGTGAAAAATAAAATCCCAGGTTTTAGTAAAGTGATTGGGCTTTCTATGAAACGTCATGAATAGTTGTGTATTGCCTATCTTCAAAGACTAGAAAAGGAGATGGAGGTTATTAACCAGCAACGGAAGAAAGCAGCCGCTAACCAAAAAGTAGCATCATCCACGGGTAAAGGGAAGAGACAGTTAAGGAATTTAATCTCAACGGTTAACTACGATGGGAGATAGTGTGTTAGAAGTGTGGTAGAGATAGTTGTGGGGCCATAAAAGTCTTTATGAAGCTGAAAATGGTTTTATGGAATGTTAGAGGTTTTAATGACTCTCAGAAACGTCCGGTAGTGAGAAACTTGTTATGTGAGTGGAAGTCTGATGTTGTATGCCTTCAAGAAACAAAGCTTACTGGCATAGATAGGCAACTGGTTTGCAGTATTTGGGGCTGTTTGTATGTGGATTGGGTGGCTTTAGATGCTGATCAGACGGCTGGTGGGGTCTTGATTATGTGGGATAGGAGGGTTTTAGAAAAATTGAAAGTTCTAGTGGGCTTGTTTTTGGTGTCGCTTTAGTGAAAAGGTGTGGAGGATGGTTTTATTTGAGCATGCTCAGGGGTGTATGGCCCGAATGATAACAACTTGAGAGGTGATTTATGGGATGAGTTGGTGGGTATTCAGCAGTATTGGAATATTCCATGGTGTTGTTTTGGGGATTTTAATATTGTTCGTTTTCCTAGTGAACGGAGGGGTGGGTCTAGGCTTACTCCAGCTATGGAAAAATTTTCTGAATTTATTGAAGATTTAAACTTGATAGATTTGCTGTTGGAGGGAGGGATTTATACATGGTCTAGTGGTACTGACCAGCCATCCATGTCTAGGATCGATAGGGCTCTAGTGTCACATGACTGGGAGCAACACTTTCCGGATGTGACCCAATGGATTCTACCACGACCAATTTCAAATCATTTCCCAATTCTCTTGGAGGCAGGGGGTATGGCGAGGGGAAAAAGTCCCTTCCGGTTTGAGAATATGTGGTTGAAGTCGGACGGATTTGTTGATAGAGTAGACTCATGGTGGAATCGCCATTCTTTTTCGGGTACACCTAATTATGTGTTTGCTAAAAAATTGAAAGCTTTAAAAGAAGGCATTATTTAGTGGAATCGGCAAGAATTTGGCAATGTTGGGCGCAGGAAGAAAGAATTATTAGGGGCTTTAGAGTTATTAGATGCTAAAGAAGGGGTTCTTGGACTCACTGAGACCGAGAGAAATGAGAAAAATGAAGTGAGGTCGCAAGTAGAGCATCTTATTTCTTTATAGGAGATCTCCTGGAGACAAAAATTAAGGATGTTATGCATTAAGGAGGGAGATAATAATACTAAGTTCTTCCACAAGATGGCCAATTCTCATAGAAGGTATAACCATCTGAATTTCTTAGAAGTGGATGGGGTCATTTATGAGGGAGGAGCAGCAGTGGCTACTTAGGTAGCTCAATTTTATAAAACTCTATATCAGGAGTTTGAGGAGTGGAGACCTTTTGTAGAAGGACTGGAGTTTGATCAAATAGGGGAGTTGGAGAGGGGCTGGTTGGAGCGGAGATTTGAGAAGGATGAGATTCTATCAGTGGTCAGAGATATGGAAAGGGATAAAGTTGCAGGTCCAGATGGCATTTTTTCATCATTGCTAGAAAGTAGTAGAAAGAGATGTTTTAGCAGTCTTTGAAGAGTTCTATCAATACTGTAAGTTTGAGAAATCTCTTAATGCTACCTTTATAGCTTTGATTCCTAAGAATGATGCATCTAACATTTGTGATTTCAGACCTATTAGTTTGGTGGGGAGTTTATATAAAATCTTGGCCAAGGTTTTGGCAAATAGATTGAAAGTGGTGTTAGATCAACTGATATCTGAATCTCAAAATAGTTTTGTGGGAGGTAGGCAGATCCTTGATTCAGTTCTCATTGCCAATGTGTGTTGATAGCAGAATGAAGAGTAAGATTCTGGGAGTGATTTGTAAGTTAGATATTGAGAAAGCTTATGACAATGTGAATTGGGAGGCACTTCTGAAGTTGTTGAAGAAAATGGGTTTTGGGGAGCCATGGTGTAGCTAGATTCGAACTTGTATCTCTACAATGCAGTTTTCTGTGTTGGTTAATAGGACCCCAATTGACATCTTTGGTAGCTCTAGAGGTTTGAGACAAGGGGATCCGTTGTCTCCCTTATTATTTTTAGTTACGATGGAAGTGTTTAGTAGGATGGTGAAGAGAATGGAGGGGGTAGGTTTACTTAGTGGTTTTAGGGCGGATGGTAGAAGGGACAGAAGGGAAAGTGTTTCACATTTGCTGTTTGCGGATGATACTATTTTGTTTTGTGACGCAGAGGTGGAGCAAGTCCTACATGTTCGATTGCTGTTACTTTGTTTTTAGGCTGTGACTGGCTTAAAGGTTAACGTAGCTAAAAGTGAAATGGTTCCTATAAGGGAGGTAAATAATGTGCATGCTTTGGCAAAGATATTGAGTTGTAGGGTTGGAGCCTTGCCAATGACTTATCTTGGTACTCTATTTGGGACCCTATTTTGGAAAAAATCGAATGGAAGCTAGCTAGGTGGAAGAAGTTGTATTTGTTGAAGGGAGGTAGGATGACATTGCTTAAAAGCACACTATCCAGCCTTCCCACATATTTTTTTATCTCTATTCACCATCCCTACACATGTGGCAAACAAAATTGAGAAGCTTCAAAGGGATTTCCTGTGGGGAGACCCTAAGACCCATTTATTGGGATGGGATAAGGTGTGTATGCCTATTGCTAATGGTGGCTTGGGTATTAGAAAATTGACTATTTTCAATAAACCCTTACTAGGAAAGTGGCTTTAGTGTTTTGGGATTGAGGAAAATAGGCTTTGGAGGAGGGTGATAACTTTGAAATTTGGGGAAGAATTGGGGGGAGGGGGGGGGGGGGGGTGGACCTCTAAGTTGGGTAGGGGTGCTCATGGTTGTGGTTTGTGGAGAAGTATCCGGAAGGGCTAGGAAGTTTTCAATAAAAATTTCCGGTATAAGGCTGAGGTGAGGGATAGAGTGAAATTTTGGACAGAAAGGTGGTGCGGAGATCTTTCTCTCCAATTGGCTTTTCCAATCTTGTACAATTTGGCTGCAAATAGAGAGGCTTCCGTAGAATCATCTTTGATATATCAAGGAGCAGGAGATGGGAGAACTTCGGATGTTTGTTTCAATCGAGGTCCTAATGATTGGGAGGCAGATGTGGTGGTTGATTTCTTTCGATTCTTGGCAACCAATTTACCTTCAGGGACTAATGGTGATCGGTTGAGATGGAAGTTGACTAAAAACGGGGATTTTATTATCCGCTTATATTATCATAAGTTACATAGCTCTTCTTCCGTTGTTTTTCCATAGAAAGATATTTGGAAGGTTAAGGCACCCTGACGTGTCTCTTTCTTTGTTTGGACAGCCACATGGGATAGGATCCTCACGGGTGATAACTTGCGGCTTAGAGGCTTTAATTTTGTTGACTGGTGCATTATGTGTCGTTGCTATGGTGAATTAGTGGATCATTTGTTGTTACATTGTGGAAAGCCTTATCGACTGTGGTGCTTTGTCTTTAGGATTTTTGGGATTTCATGGGTTCCCTCATGTACGGTGTCAGATTTTTCTATTTAGTTGGTAGAATTGGTTGGGGAAGCATTCATCTTACATTTGAAACTTAGTTCCGTTGTGTTTGATGTGGTGCATTTGGAAGGAACACAATCGGCAGACATTTGAGGATTTGGATAGATCTGAGGACCAAATGCTTACTATCTTTTCTAGTTCCCTATTTGATTAGGTTAGGCTTGGGGACTCACATCTAGTGACTCTCTTCCTCTATTCCTTAGCTCTCTTTCTTTGTAGGTAATGTCTTTTTATGTTTTTTGCTTTTCCATCTTTTTTGTACTTTTGACATGCTGGTGCTAATTTGCATCTAGCAGTTTTTGAATATATTTTTTCTTACCTATCAAAAAAAAGATTGACAGTCTCACCTGAAGCAATAAATTCCCAACGCAGTTGTGATTTCATGAACGACAGATGTTGCGAAGTGCAAATACAGTACCACTGAGTTCAGTAAAAGAGGATGTCAGGCACAGTAGAAAGATCACAAAATCACAGTATTACATCTCTAATCAATAGTAAAAGCTAGACCAATATTTTGCCAAGTAGACACTGCAGCAGCAAATGCCTAAATACACGCCCACAACACCCCCCCCCCCCCCCCCCAAAAAAAAAAAACTAAGCTCAACAAGGAGGCCTATTTCAAAAAAATTATTGGAAATAGGAGTTTGTAAGTAATTTACCACAAATGACCATTTGCATTAAAAAAAAAAAAAAAAAAAAAAAAGGTGAGTCACCGTACCTGAGAACGCACAGTAAAGAAGAAGGACCAACCTCTCATCAACTAAAGGAACTCTGCCACAAAAGATCAAAAGAGGTTCATGAGTGAAATAGAACCAGAAGCATTGAGAATAGAATGGTAAGTCCATTTTTAGCACACAAAAATCAAATTACAACATACCCATCATTCAGTCTGGCTGTAAGTGCATTTGCAATGGCAAAAGGTAGATACAGTAGTGACTGCACAAAATAATAAAGATTGTGAATTACTTTCTTTCTTTCTTTTTGGGGAAGGGGGAGGGGTTGAGTGGTGGTAGTAATTCACAATGGAGTTTAGACACACATCACCCACCATCCCATACCTAAGAAGGGAAATAGCAACAGCATGACATAAGACACAGCAACAGAAATTCTTAAAAAATTAGGACACAATTTGAAGGGAAACAACAATTAATTATTTATAATTATTTATATTTTATATACTTTTGGGCATATATTACGTTTATTATAGGTTTCAAAATATATAACAACCATTAAAATGCTAACAAATGATACGACTAACTAAACCTTAAACAATAGTCTTAATAATAAATGATAATCACATAACTATATAAGTTTATAACCACTAAACAGCAAGTGTATACAATAAACATACTAAATAATAACCAATAATTTTACCTATCAAAAAAATAATAATAACCAAAAATTTAAATTTTTATAAACATTAAAAAAAAGAAAAGTATTCAAAACCCATTGTCCCATTGCCATTGCAATACAACTTTTAGATTTTTTTTTTTAAAGAGCAGCTGACTGTTGCGGCAAAGCTTATAGAATCAGATCAATGTGCCAGATGCATTGCCAATCTGATAGTGAGGATTATTGAAGAGGTGCAAACAGGCTGTTTGGTCGCCGATCTAATCATGAGAGAGCATATCGATGGCCAATGGATTGGCACAGTGAGAGAGAGAAATTTGTTTCAAAGTCATGTAGTCTATGACTATGAATCTACTGTCGTTATTGTGCCAAGAAAGCAAATCAATGACTTTTTTCTTTTTCATTTTTTAAATTCTTTTAGGTTCAGCCGTGTTGTGATTGTGTCCCCTCCGTGAACTAAACAAAAAATAATAATAACTTTTTGGGTTGGACACCCCACAGACATGCATGCAGCCATATTTGAGGTGTGCCTATGTACATGCAGCCCTTTTTGCTGTGTCCGTGCGTCCTAAACCCATACTCATGGGAGATGCCCCATGCCACTGGCATATAACTCAGTGGCTATATAAATCGCAACATCATCAACTAGTTCAAAAGAAACTTCAAATAACATGACAGAAACTGACAAGCCCTTTTAATTTCTCAAATTTCTAGTTTCCAGCAGTTCACACTGGACAAAGAAGCCACACTTCTTCTTTTTTATTACCGAGGAACCTTTCTACATAAGAGACCTTTGGACTCGCCTTTAGCTAATAAAACTTATGGGCAACTAACCCCTCTCGCTAGAACCAATTGTCAGGTATCCATGGGCATTCTAAGAAGCCACACTTATCTCATGTCAAGTTCTCAAGCAATAAAGCTGACTGATAGAATAACAATTACACAAATTTAATAACCAGTAGAGCCATACAAATTTCCCTGTTTTGATTTTCAATAAAAATGGGACCTTATGTGTAACACTGAAATGTAAAGGTCATCCCAACTTAGCTTTGAATCAAATATCTAGCAAACAAGCAAACTATTTTGATAAGCATCATGTTATTAGGAGGGAATTACTCCAGCACACAGAATAATACAGCTCTAGCAAGCTAGGTAAACCATAGACCAAGAAAATCAGGTTTTCACTTAATGGGCTAGCAAACAAACAAACATTATGGTGAAGCCATCTTTTGTGTGTGTGTGTGTGTGGGGCTAATAAGGGTATCCATAGCTCTTTAAACACTTAACTATTCCCCCAATGTGTATAGTCCCCCTATCACACACCACATAATTACAAGATGAGTCTATTAGGGTGGCCCCAAAATGCTAGGTAGAGGTTTCAAACACGATCTCATGGATCTCATGAGACCTTAAAAACTGGTAGGCCAACCCTTTGGGGTTGGTGAAGCCGTCAATAAAATCAATTAGAAATTAATCTATTAATTACTACCTGAACACATAGGTATTCTCACTTAAGTATTCAAACATATCACCAAAATCACTTGCAGTCCCATTCTGTCCATAGTACTCCCCTGAGATCTTGTTGTTTGTTTCGTTTACCCAAAGCCCCCTCCACCCCCACCACCCCTCCCCCCCCACCCCCCAAAAAAAAAAAAAAAATCACCATAACCGAATTTCATGAAGACCTTTTTGCTTTCAATGTATTGAATGACCAGTCAAATAAATTATTTTCATTTTTTAATAAATATGGTGCAATGCCAAGTTCCTTCCACCATGAGTACAAAAATCAACCTCTTCAATAAAAATCTAAAGTTTCCTACCAATCACCTCTCCTAGACACAAAAGTGGGAGTTTTGTGCACTGAGTATGACCTTTTATTATTATTAATAACCCTTCCAATTTGCCATGTACTCTTTTTCAAGTGACCAGACTCAATTGCTTTTAATTGTTTTCATTTTAGGCTTATTCTCAAATTTTGAGTGGTTCTCAAACCAGTTATGGTGGAAAGAAACAGATAGGCAAGATATACAAACAACACAGCCAAAAAAAGAAGCCATAACGATAACCAAATTCTAAATTACCAACTAAATTCAAAGTCGTTTGGTATGAGATAGCAACATACCATGCACATATTGGTTTTCAAGCCCTTTGGTTCATCGCACAAGTGAGCGAGGATCATCCTTCCCTGCCAAAACAGATGTAATTCAAAAAATAAGAAATCCTATCCAGCAAAAAGTAGCTATAAAGAAGGATAAAGCAAACGCTAAGCAGACATTAGAACAATGTTAAAAAATAAATGAACATGTTTGTGTGTGAATTATTTATTTATCCTATTTTTTTACAAGACATCGCATGCTGGGACTTTAGAGGAAAATCTACAAGACAGCCCAAAACACAAGCCAGAGAAACATCTTACCAGGTTAACAACCATGATCTTTGTTAAAGGTATTAAGTTTATGTTGATGTAAAGCTGGGGAGCACGGACATGAAAAAATGCCTACCGTGTCTGTGTCATATGGGTACTTGGGTACGGGATACAGAATACTCCTGGGACACGGCTGCACATGTGTCCCAGCCGTTTTTAAAAAAAATATTCGGATACGGCAGGGACATGGCTCAGATACGTTAGGGATACGGGAGGGATATAGTTGGGACATGGGCTTGCAAAAAATGAGAAGAAAAAAAAAATAATAATAATAATGCCTGAAACTGTTCGTTTTGAAGGCAGAACCGCATAACTTAAAAACAAAACCTAAAATCTCTCTCTCGATCCCTCTCCTTTGCTTTCGCCATGGGGCTTCGATACCATTACCTTTGCTTTTGCCGTTGGACTTCTCTCACTCTCTGTCCAACAGCTAAAGCGGCAGAAGAAGAGAAGCCCCACGGCGAAAGCAAAGGCAGCAGCAGTGAAGCCCCACTGCGACAGCCAACAGTAGTCACGGTACTTTTCTCATTTCCACCGCTCCCTCTTTCCCTCTTTCTAATTTTATTGCTGGATCCGATCTCTCTCTCTGGCTCACTCTCTCTTTGGCTAATTTAGTTGATGCTTGATCACGATTGAAAAAAAAAAAAAAAAGTTGGATGGTTGATTGCTGTATTTCACTTTATTGTCTACTATTACTCTTAAATTAATAAATGTTTACCATTTTATGAAAAAAAAATGCTTAACAGTACATAGAAAATATAAATAAAAATATATTTAAAAATTAATTAATATACATATCCCCACTATTCGTGTCCTACTTTTTCAAAAATTTCTGTGTTGTCGTACCGTATCCATACCCGTACCTGTATTTGTGCATGTGCTTCCTAGATGTAAATACCTAAGAGGCCTGGCTATGTTGTAAGCCCATGTAAGGTTAACCCTAGCTTCTAGTCTCTATACATACCCTATTAAGCGTTCACGGTAATAATTGACTTGATTATACAGAAAAAGATATAGCCACTGGGACTTTATCTTGTGGACATAGGCCGTTAGGCTAAATTATGTAATTTATTGTGTTCTTCTCTCTTTCTTATTTCTGCTTCTCTATATTATTTTATTCTCATCTTGAACATGGTATTAGAGCCATTTTCCTGTGGCTGATTGCTTTTCCTCTTTCACAATTTCTATCATCTTGTTTGACCCACCAAACAAATCTACACAACACCCATCTCATTGTTTTTGTTCTCAATTGTTAGTGGTTGTTTGCTTGTGCAACCTTCAAATCTAACTTTGTAGGTTGTTCACGGTGGATGCTATTGTTATTGGTTGTTCTCGATGGTTACTGTTGTTGTCGTCTTGTTGTCTCGTTGTCGTTTTGGTGGTTGTCGCAGTGGCTGTCATTGTTAGGGGAGTCCACCCACACGCTGGACCCAACCCACCCGCAACTGATCACAGAGCTTCAATGGTTGACACGGGCTTTAGACTTCATAAACCAACTCCAGAAGGTAGGCTGCTGAGTTCTCTTCTCTAAACCGATTCACCCGACCTGACTATAAAACCTAGAAAAATCCAGCAACTCCAATAATTTTCTGGTGATTATTTGGTGAAAATTCATTAGATCCACCTAGATTTCTGCCGGATCTAGCAAGATCTCACTGAATCAAGTGAGATCTCCAACAGATCTGGTGAGATTTCGCCAAATCTGGAGTGTTTTGGGCAATTTCTCCACTGTTGACAGTTTTGACCGAACCGACTGCCACCCAACGCGTATCCAACCACTCTGATCCGACTCCTTAACAGTCAGCGGCGAGTCTAAAAGTCCTCCACCCGATTTGGTTGGGTAGGTCATGGGTTGGGCACAAACCCAACCCGGACTAACCTGTGGACAACCCTAGTCATTGTTGTTGCGGATCCAACCTGAATTCATATTCAACCCGAGATCCAGATCTAACCCGCAACCTATCTTGCCAAATCTCAACAGTGGAAGATCAATGGTGGTTTCCAACCATCATCCACCAATTATTGTTTGTTTTTGTTGTTCTTGGCATTTATCGGTGGCTTTTTGTTGTTGGGTGGTTTTCAGAATATTCTAGCGAGTCTTGGCAGATCTAGTACTTCTTAGACAGTTTCAGCTTACCCCAATGGTTTTCAGATCATGGAGGTTGCTTGCTGAAGCTTGCAATGGCTTCTCCACAATCTCTTGGTAGTTTCCAGTGGTCCTAGGGTATTTTTTTCTCAATGGTTCTTGGTTGTTATTGCCAGAGTTGTTGGTTACCAGCGTAGTGGTCACCAGCATGTTCTAGAGCCACCAGTGTTGGTTGTTGGTTAAAGTAGACAAGGAAGTTCCATGTTTGCCTATTTGATTGATTTTGATTGTTTAGGTATAGATTCTGGTTGTCCTTTATCCATGATAAGGATAACCTAACAACCTAAAAACCTCTATTTGGTTACCTATTTGGTATTTAAGAACTTCAACTAGCTCATGCAAGTATCTTGGTCGGTTCAGCTTCAATTTCAGCCGGTTCCCTCAAGTTTTGGCTTGTTCACATCGTTTTTCAGCCTCTTCAAACAAGTTGGCACCATACAGAAGTTGTTTAGAGTATGTGTTATAGCTGGAACTATATGACTATATGCTCTAGCTTGAGGAGGAGTGTTAAAGGTATTGAGTTTATGTTAACGAAATGGCCCAAGAGGCCCTAGTTATGTTGTAAGCCCATGTAGGGCTAACCCAAACTTAGTCTCTATATATAACCTGTTAAGGGTTCACAGTAATATTTGACTTGATTATACAATAAAAATGTAGCCGCTAGGGTTTTAGTTGAACCACATTATTCCTTGCGTTCTTCTCTCTTTCTTGCTTCCGCTTCTCTATATTGTTTTTATTCTCATCTTTTACAACTGTAAACTGCAACTAATTACGGCACCTTGCAGAGTTATTTATGCACCATTAGGGTTCTACAAATTTTTTGACAAAAGACAAGCTCTTTCTACAGTTTATTACCAAAAATTTAGCATGAAATAGGTAAAAGGTTAACCGTCACATATCATGCTACCAGAGCAGTTCTGTAAGGAATTTATTTCACACCAATAATAAAACACCATATATCTTGAGCAAGTCAACCCGTAGACCTTTGGGGATCTATACAACTGTTTATTGAATGTCATGTAGTGACTACCAAAGCAACTAAAGAAATACATGCAATTACATGGACAACAAACTATCAATTTGCAAATTAAGCAGTATCAGCAGCCAGCCTGGAAAATTTAATCTAGAAAGTTGCACTAAAACTAAAAACTAATATTGGCATGTAAAGGCTAACAAAATTACCTATTGCCCTACTAAGAAACTTAAATCATTATATTTCTAGCAAAATACTGCACAAGATGGAACATGTTCTTGATGCAGCATCAGTTCTTAGTTGTTTTGGAATCTAAATTGCTGCTTTCATATGATCATGTGCCACCCATAGCTACCTACACAAATATGATTAACATGGCAAATACAGAAATCAAGTTGCACCATGATTTAGCTACTACCATAACCACAAAACCTCAACCACCATATATCAAAGCAGGATTATCTTAGATCCACTGAGCGTTCAAAAGGCAATCAACAAGAATTGTTAAATTTACAAAAAGCTCAAATATGCCACTTCTTTGATTGGAGGCCTACGCCCTATGGTAAATGGTTTAAATTTTAGATTGCTAAACCAAAGAATTGGCTACAAAGACCCTTCAAAAAGGCGGATGTGTTAAATGCTCTAAAGGATTTGAATGAAGATTAAGGCTCAGGTCTAGATTATTTTATAATGACTTGCTTTTAACACTATTGGAGGATCATGGAGGGGGATGTTAAAACAATTTTCCATGAATTTCACTAGTCTGGCATGTTTGAAAATCCTCTTAATGCTAGTTTATAACTCTAGTGCCAAAAAGGCAGGAACTTTAACTGTGAAAGACTTTCAGTCTATTAGTTTGGTGAGCAGTGCATATGAATTATTAGCTAGTCTTAGCTAATAAATTGAAACTTGTGACAGGAGATTTTGTATAAGATACTCAAAGTGCACTTCTTGCTGGAAGTGGAAGAAAGTGGTAGCCAGGCATGACTTATAAGCTAGATATGAAGAAGGCTTATGATCTTGTGATTTAAGATTGCTTGATTATATTAGAAAGAAATATACCTGTTTTTCGTTTCCTTATGTTGAAATTTTAGTTCGAAGTTATAAGCGTGTTATTGTGTTTTGGTGCTGATGCCAAATGCACTTAGGTACTGATGCCTAAATTTTCTTTGCTTGGTACGCACAAAATATTTAGAAAACATTGCTCGATGAGAGGGCAGTAGGTTCTTTGGAGGCCCGGCTACCTCGAATTAGTCATAAATCCTGTTTTAGTTTGTTTTCTTGGTTCAGAATGGGTTGATTTAGTAGTTTTTTTTATTGAATCTAAGTTGTTTCAGTTGGTGGTGGAGGAAGGAGGGAACTTTTACTCCCTTAAGATTTTTGAACGGAAAAATATTACATGCAATCGGTTTTTATGGGTAAGAGTGCAGCACTTTGGGTGATGCGGAGTCTGGAACACACCGTGATAGGGGTTAATCCTAAGCATTTTTTCACGTTCAAGGATGGTGATACTGCTTATACTTTGCAACGGGGGTCCAACTCATTTGGACAGTACTTATCTGTGACCGAGCTCAAGGTAGGGGGGTTGCGGAGAACTATCATTATTCCTGCCTGTAAGTCACAAGGAAGATGGAGAACTTTTGGGATTGAATTAAGAAGAATATTGGAACCTTCCTAATATGTGGAGGGTGGATTGAATTTTGTACCGTACAAGTATAAGCAGGTTCCAAAAAATCGTACTGCCAGGTCCTATGTGGAAGCTGTCAAAGCTCCAGTACAAGCAAGGTTGAAGCCTATTCAGCAGCCTTAAATCAAAGAAAAGGTCAAGGATGGTGTCGTGGAGAATATTTTGGAGCTTCCGAGAGACAATTCTCACTCATAGGTAGTAGTTTATGAAACTCAGCCCGGAAGTTTTCCCCAGGCAGCCATGGGTGGCAGTGAGGGTGGAGAATGTGGTATTAATGGTAAGAATATTATTGATGAGAAAATCCTGGAGGAAAATAAGCTCAATATTCCTTTGAAGTTTAATTCGAATTCAAATATTGTTGAGTTTGGAAAGTTGCATGATAATAGGAAGTCACGTTGGTTAGGGATAAGGGTCATCAAATAGCTCACGGCCCATAGCCCGACCTAGAAACCCGACGGCCCACCGGGCTAATGGGCAGCCCGACCCGTTGTTATTGAGGCTCATGGATAGCCCATTAGCCCTGTGGGTCAGGCTGTGGGCTAGTTTTTATGCCCATGGGTACCAGGTGGGCTAGCTCAGTAGCCCAACCCGTTGTGCAGCCCGTTGGCCTAACCCGTTGGCTCAGCCCAATAACTCATAATTCATAACAAAAATATATAAGAAGTGTATAAAGGATTAACCTTGAGATATGATAGAGGAATTTCTTAAGAAAACTCTCTCAACCATTAAGATACTCAAAGTAATTGTGCTAAACTTAGTTTACTAAATATATATTTTTCTAGTAATTTAGCAAATTTGAATTAACCATTTGACATTTTTTTTTTTATTAAAGATAAAAATAAAAAACTATTTAAAGGCTTAATAAAAAAAATTAAATAGGTTTCCATCAGAAAAACAAAAAAAATTAAATAGATTTGACTGTAAAATAATTTGTAATTAAGTATTAGATTCTTTGATTCTTTCCTTTAAAAAAATTGAATGATTATTCCTTTATAAAAAATTGATTATTTTCTTATAAAAATAATAAAATAATATGCTAATACAAGCCCATGAGTAGCTCATTAGCCCCAACCCGATAGCCCAGCTCGCTAAAGACAAAATGGGCATTGCCCATGGGTAGGGTTATGGGCTGAGGTTTTCTCTTTCGGCTCAGCTTGACCCGGCCCGTTAACTAGTTAATAGTCCATTATGCCCAGCCCATTGTGCCTATGGGTCAAGTAAAAATGGACTGGGTCAGCCCAACCCAACCCATTGACGACCCTTAGTTAAGGAGAGGACTGATTGTGGCTGTGAATGAGTTTGGAAAGAGGCGGGTTTCCTGGTATAGAGTTAAGGGTGGTCAACAAGTTGGCAACTGGGTAGCAAGGGAGAGTAATATGGCTTAGAATAAAACAGTGGGGCTAGGTCCATGCAATCAGAAAGCCAACGAAAGTAAAACAGTGGGCCTTTTGGGAAGTAAGGAGTCTATTGTGGGCCTGGGTTTGGCAAGCCCTTGTAACTTTGAGGCTGGAGAGAGTTCTATTAGTGGCCTTAATGTTCTGGAGCCCTTTCATCTGAACTGTTTAGTTAATCCGAGCTTAAGTAGGAGTGAAACCACTGCCTCAAAGACACTTGAGAGCTCCAGGGACTCGCCCACTACAGCGGTGATGCTTGTGACGTCGACGAAGGTGATCTCGGACATGAGCTCTTTCGTAGCAGCGACAGAAGTGGTAGGCGATGGTGGTCAGCACAGCCCGATCTGATTCGCTCCAACACTCACCGTGCCGTTAGGACCAGAGGAAGTGGCCCATGCATCCCACAACCCGATATCGGTGATTGGTGACTTGAGTGGGTCAATGTTGGTGCTGGTGGTGTCCTCGGCAATGTTGTCCTCTATTATTGCACCGGAAGTGACTAGTGCTAAGAGTTTTGGTGGTTCGAGAAATCAAACCCAGTTCTCTACCATCTTAGACCCAGTTCTCAGATGGCAAAGGAAGATAAGGAAGAGGATTTTATGGGTTTGGAAGGTTCGGCCACTACAAATTATGATTTTGAGTCTGAGGGAGTTCATCTACCTGGCCCCACTATTAGGGAGTTGGTTGGAGACTTGGATAAGTCTTGGGGTAATTCCAAAGACTAGATGCTACAATTGCGTGATGGTAGGCAATTAGTGATCCCATTGTCTTTGTATCGATCTCCAGATTGTATGTCAATCTGTTCAAGTTTGGAGGGTGAGTGTGTACCAGGTAATGTTTCTATTACTAATGCAAGGTAGAGGGTTAGTTAGGCAGACGAGGATGAGGGGCTAGTAGAGTCTTTGTCTGTGGTTCTCGGGACAGAGAATGAGACGTGGGAATTTGATGAAAGCTTGAGGTATTGTAAGAGAGGTGATGAGCCATTAGCTGTGGTACCTTTGGCCACTGAAGGTCCATTGGAGTTGGTGTCTAGTCAAGTGAAGGAGATTGGGAGTAAGGAGAGTGTGGACAATTGTCAACTATCACAATGGATAACCAATAGGATAAAGGCTTTCAAGAAATCTGTGGGCACTTCACTGGAAGGTTTTGAGGAGCAGGTTACAGGATTGTTATTAGCCATAGAGGCCAGAAAGAAAGATAAACAGAAACTTGTGGTTTTGGGTTCTTGTAGAGCTTCTGGTGGGGTGTTAGTGATGTGGGACACTCAAGTAGTGAATAAAATGGAGGAAGCAGTGGGGAGATTTTCGGTTTCTTGTAAGTTCACTAGTATGTCAGATCAGTTTGTTTGGGCGTTTACTGGTGTTTATGGCCCTAATTTACACCAAGATAGGAGGTTTATATGGGAGGAGCTCTATGGCTCGAATAGCTGGTGGAGTGTCCCATGGTGTGTGGGTGGTGACTTTAATGTGGTTAGGTTCCCTTCTGAACGATTGGGGTCTACTTCTTTCACTGCTGCTATGCGGGAGTTTTCCAATTTTATTTCAGAACAGGGTCTTATTGATTTGCCATTGCGAGGGGGTACTTTTACTTGGTCAAATTCTAGAGAGGTTGCTTCGAAGGCTAGGCTGGACAGGTTCTTGTTTTTTGCAGATTGGGAGGATAAGTTTTCATCAGTTTCTCAAAGACGGATGTTTAGGTTGTGCTCGGATCATTTTCCAATTGTCCTTGAGGGTGGATCTTTTCAGAGAGGGAGTATGCTGTTTAGATTTGAGAATATGTGGCTTAAGGATAAGGGTTTTGTAGATAAGGTTCGGTCTTGGTGGGATTCCTATCAGGTCCATGGTGCATCGAGTTTTATTTTAGCTAATAAATTAAAGCTCTTAAAAAATGATTTGAAAAGATGGAATGTGAAGGTGTTTGGTCATGTTGAAGTTCTGATTAAAAAATTGTGGAAGGACCTGAGTGTTCTAGAGAATATAGAGGAGAGTCGGGGATTATCAGAGGAGGAAAGGGTAGAAATGGGAAGAATTCGTGATGAGTTAGAAAAAGCTACTTTGTTGGAATAAATATGTTGGAGGCAAAAATCTAAAGTTCTCTGTGTTAGGGAAGGAGACAGATATACTAAATGTTTCCACTATATAGCTAATTCTCACAAGAGAGTTAATTCTATTGATAGGCTTATGGTGGATGGGGTGTTGTCTTCAGATCCGACTGCTATAGCAGATTGTATCTCTCAGTTTTATAGGCGGCTTGATTTTGAGGATGTGGCTCATAGACCTGTCTTAGATGATGTGAATTTTTCTAGTATCTCGATGGAAGATGCAAGTTGGCTAGATAGGCCTTTTGAGGAAGAAGAGGTGTTTGGGGTGATCAATGATTTTAATGGTGATAAGGCTCTTGGCCCGGATGGCTTTTCCATGGCATTCCTCCAGTCTTGTTGGGGTGTTTTGAAAACAGAAATTATGGCTATATTCCACAATTTTCATACTCAGGCAGTGTTTGAGAAGAGTCTTAATGCTTCGTTCCTTGCCCTTATCCCCAAGAAAGTGGATGTTGTGGAGGTCAAGGACTTTTAGCCTATTAGTTTAGTTGGTGGGATTTATAAGATTATCTCTAAGATGTTGGCTAATCGACTTCGTAGGGTGGCACATGGGCTTATTTCGGATTCACAAAATGCTTTTGTGAAGGGCAGACAGATTTTAGATTCTGTCTTGATTGCTTCTGAATGCATTGATAGTAGATTGAAGTCAAGAGTTCCAGGTGTGTTGTGTAAATTGGATGTGGAGAAGGCGCATGATCATGTGAGTTGAGAGTTTTTAATGTATATGATTTAGAGTTGTGGTTTCTCAGAGAAATGGAAAAAATGGATAAGGTATTGCATTTCAACTGTAAAGTTTTCCATTTTGATCAATAGTAGCCCATTTGATTTCTTCAGAAGTTCTAGGGGGCTTCGGCAAGAGGATCCTCTATCTCCATTGTTGTTTGATATTGTGATGGAGGCATTAAATCGTATGTTAGATGTGGCTGCCTTCGCTGGGCAATTCTCAGGCTTTTTTGTGGGTAGTGCGGTTGGTCCATTAGTGATGGTGTCTCATCTCTTATTTGCAGATGACACTCTGATTTTTGTGATGCTGAACCATCTCAGATTGCTAATTTGAGGGCGATTCTTGCTCGATTTGAGGAGGTGTCAAGGCTTCGTATTAATTTGGAAAAATTTGAGTTGGTACCTGTTGGTGGGGTGCACAATTTGAAGGCTCTGGTGAGGCTGTTGAGGTGTGGGCAGTCTTCTCTACCTTTGAAATATTTGGACCTTCCATTAGGTGCAAAATTTAAGGATTTATCTGTTTGGAATCCTATTCTAGAGAGAATGGAGAGGAGATTAGCAAGTTGGAAGAGATTGTATTTATCTAAAGGGGGTAAGGTGACACTAATTAAAAGCTCACTCTCTCGTCTTTACTTACATACTTTCTTTCCCTTCTTCCTTTAACGGGTAAGGTGGCAAAGTGTATGGAGAAATTACAAAGAGATTTTTTGTGGAATGGGATTGGTGGTGAACCTAAAATACATTTAGTTAATTGGGCAAAGACATGTAGGCCTTTGCAGCTTGGGGGGTTTGGGTATAAGACGATTGGGAAACTTTAATTCTGCATTGCTAGGTAAGTGGTTGTGGAGGTACAGCATGGAGTCTGATGCTTTATGGAGAAGGGTTATAGAGGCAAAATATGGGAACATTTTGGGTGGTTGGTGTTCGAAAAAGGTGACAAGTCCTTATGGGGTCAGCCTATGGAGATACATTAAAAATGGCTAGTTAAACTTCTCTAAACTCCTAGTGTATGATGTGGGGGATGGTACTAGAGTGAAATTTTGAAAGCATGTGTAATGTGGGCATTGTACTTTACAAGAGACATTTCCGGAGCTTTATTGTCTTGTAGGTCTAAGGATTCCTCGGTGGCTGAATTTATGGGCTGGTTTGCTGGGAGGTTTCATTGGAATGTACAATTTCGTCGTCCACCACAAGGTTGGGAAGAAGAAGCCTTTGATATGTTTATGGGGTTGGTCTATTCTTCGTTAGTGCGGGGGTTTGACCCAAATAAGGTTTGTTGGAAACTTGCAAGGAATAGAGGTTTTGAGGTTAGAGGTTACTATAGCTCCTTGTACCCTCTTACTCTTATCTCCTTTCCATGGAGAATGATATAGCAATTGAAGGTTCCTCCAAGAGTGGCTTTCTTTTCTTGGTCTGCTTCCTTAGGTAAGATCTTAACAATAGACAACTTTCGTAAAAGACGAGTGATAGCGCTTGATTGGTGCTATATGTGTAAGAGGTGTGGGGAGTCAGTGGATCATCTTCTACTTCATTGCTCCATAGCTTGGGAGTTGTGGTCTTTGGTTTTCTGCTTGTTTGGTATTCAATGAGTTATGCCTCATACTGTTCTTGAATTGTTTGGGGCTTGGCAAGGAAAGTTTGCACGACATTGTCACATTGATGTTTGGAAATTAGTGCCTCATTGCTTGATTTGGTGCATTTGGTGTGAAAGGAATGCTAGAAGCTTTGAGGGGTGTGAACGTTCTTTGCTAGAGCTTAAATCCTTTTTCTTACACACTCTCTTTGAATGGAGTGTGGTCTTTTCCCACTTTTCTTGTTCTTCCTTTTCTTTTTTTCTTGACCGTTGTTCTTTTGTTTCCTGATTTGTGCCCCCATAGTACATCCCCAATGTACTCGATTTGGCAATTTTTCTATTATTAATAATATTCTTACGTTATTTATCAAAAAAAAAAAGATTGTTTGATTTATTAATTTTATATCTTAGAAAGGCTTAGTTTTTGTGATAAGTGGAGAAAATGATCTTCTATTGCATCTCAACGGTTAGTTTTTAATATTGGTGAATGGTGATCCACCTCGTTTCTTTGCTAGTTTTAGAGTATTGAGGCAAGGAGATTCTTTTATCTCCATTATTTTCTTCTTCTAGTTATCTACATTGTCAAAAGAATGTGCTATACATAGCAGTGGAAGGCAGCAGATTTCTAACAGGGTTCCAAGTTGGAGATCATGGGGAGGATATGGAGATTCGTCATCTCTTATTTGCAAATGAAACCATTCTTTTATGTGGAGCATCTTCTGAAATATTGAGAGCTATTAGATGTGTTCAACTTTGCTTTGAAGTTGCCTTCAGAATGAAGGTGAATTTAGGTAAAAGTAAACTACAACCTCTGGCCCAGTGCGAGAGGTGGGAGGACTTTCTGAGTTGGCTGTAACATTGGGTGGAAAGTGGGCTGCTTTCCATGATATATAGGTTTGCCATTGGATCTTCTTTCAACGCTAGGATGATTTTGGAATTCTAAAATTGAGAAAAGTTTGACAAGTTAAAAGAAAATTGTATTAGTCAAAGGGAGGAAGATTGACTCTTACAGCCCGTTTGGATTGAGGGGGGAGGGAGAGGAAGTGGAGGGGAGTAGAGTAGACTTAGCTGAAAATAGACTAATTTTGGGTCAGCTCTACTCTACTCCCCTCCCTCCCCCTTAATCAAAACGGACCATTAGTAAAAGCTTCTATCCAATCTATCAACCTATTTTCTACCTTTATTTACCATGCCCATTCATATAGCTAACACACTAGAAAGCTAGGAAGCACCTGCATAGATAAGGGTGCGGGTGTGATATGGCGACATGGCAAATTTTGAAAAAAATAGGACACGGGTGCAGCGGGATGCGTTTATTAATTAATCATTAAATATTTTTTTTTTTTTATATTTTCTATATATTACTAAGCATTTTTTTTCACATAATGGTAAATATATATCAATTAATAATTATTATTATAAAATCAATTAATAATTATTATATATATCACTCTTAAAATATATACTAAATAAATGACGGAAGGGGAGGACAGTGGATCACATATCCTTAAGTTAGTGGATATCACTTAATAAAATAAATAAAAAGGAAAAAAAGCATGTAAAGTTGGCATCCACTACAAAGTTTAAAAAAATAAATCAAAAAGAAAAATGTACTTGACTATGCTACGCATTTCCCACCCACCACATCAATACATCACTTCAGCTGATAACTTGAGATTTTGGATCTAGTTTCAAATTCATTCATCTATTCTCACTTATTCGGCTATTCCCCTCTCTCTGTCTCATTTCTTTCATTCTTTGTCACTGTGTGCGTGTCACCTTGAAGAGCAGGCTGAGCTGGGTTGAAAGCTTGAAGAGTCGAAGCTTAAAAACTTGTATTGAAAAAAATAAAAATAAAAAAATCATGTGGGACGTGCGTGCAACTGCATACTAATCGTGTTCAACACAGGTGTGGCTACCATTTAGCCACACTCGTGCTTCCCAGCTAGAAAGGTTGCAGAGGAATTTTCTTTGGGGAGGGTTATGGGAAGCATTCAAATTTCATTTGGTGGAATAAAATAAGTTTTTTTATTTTATTTTTATGACGACTAGTGGTTTGGGTATTAGTAAGCTAGTAATACTAGGTACTTCTAATCAAGTTCCACTAGGAACGTGGCTTTAAAGGTATGGTGTAGAAGGTGATTTGAGTGTGAAGACATATTATGGGTGCAAATATGGAGAAACCTGAGGTTATTAGACGTCTCTATTGTTGTTAAAGAGGGATGTGCCTGTCAAGGTTTTTTCTTAAGGGATTATGGAGCTTGATGGGTCATACGTTTGATTATGGTATGAGGCATATGTGGAGCTTCTTTACAAGATTAGTATTTGGTTTTGTTTGCCTTAGCTAGAGATAAGGAAGCCCCTATTGCTTCATGTTTGAGTAGATTGGAGGGAGGGGTGCATTGTCAGAATCATACTTTCATATAATATTTTCAGGATTGAGAGTTAAGAGTCGGCAGAAGAGTTTTATGAACTTCTATTCTAATTTTCCATCAGATGAGGGAGGATAAGGTATGTTGGTGGTATTGAAAACTTCAACATTCAATCCTACTATGAAGCTTTAGAGGAACTTGGGAGCTTGGGTTCCCATCGAAGATTATATGGAGGACAAGGGTTCCACATGAGGTTGCATTTCAATCCCACTATAAAGCTTCATTAGAAAATTGGGAGCTTGGGTTCCCATGGAAAATATATAGAGGATTGCAGTTTTTGTTTGAACAGCTGCATTGAGGTAGATTCTGATAGTGGAAAATCTTCTCAAGAGGATAATTATTGTGAAAGATTGCTGCTATATTTGCAAGGAAAATGGAGAAATAGTAAAACATCTTTTGCTTCACTAATTGGTTGCAATTGAACTATGGGCACTTGCTTTTTGTATGGGGCTAGATGGGTAATGCCTAAGACAGTTATAAATTTGCTGGTTTGTTGGCAAAGGAAATGCAATATGGGTACTAAGAGTGAAATCTGGAAAGCTATTGCATTCTTTAGGTGTTTCTTTTTTTAATAATTGAATAGTTGGGGGTGGGTGGATTTGAACCTTAGATGTCTCTATTGAAAACATCAAGAGGTGCCAACCAGTTAAGCTATAAGGCTCTTGGCGTTTTAGGTGTTTCTCTAGCATACTTCATGCATTAATGTTCTAGTCTCAATAAACTAATCATCTAATTATTAAAAAAAAAAAAATCCAACTCATCAAACTGTCATAAATAAGTAAAATATATTTGTTAGTGACCACAGAACAGTAAAGCAGAAAATCAAGAAAATTAAAAGAATACATAGTAACAACAATTTTAATAAAGTGAATAATTTCAAAGAAAGAAAAATAGAAAACTCCATTGAATGGAGTAGTCACACTAAAATACAAATATCTTACCACAAGAAATCCAAACGCAAGTCCAGTTCCCAATATAACTAAATAAGGATAGTTCCCAATTAAGTCAGATGGAGACAAATAGTCCCTACATTTGAAAAAATAACAGTATGTAAACCCATCTGCAAATTTTAAAGAAAAACATGTAAAAAACATATAACAGATTTGGGTCATACCAAACTACCACTCCTCCCAAGAGTACAGCAAAAGGGTAAAGCTGACAAGAAACAAGAAGAAAACATTATTACATATCCTATAAGCAATGAAAAGAGATAAGTATCCAAAAGGTAGCAGTAGTACCATTGCTAACGCCAGCAGCATGCTTCCATTTCTTGCCTGAACTACCTTATAAACATTCTGTACACTGCAAATAAACACAAAACATGGGAGATCTAAGCTGCCTTTATCAAACAACAACATTAAGTCAGACATGTAGGCTGGCTGTAATAGTGTAGGCAAACGCATCAAATGCAATTAAAAAGCATAGAGCCATATACTTCGTGGAGCCTGGAGCAAAGCAGATACGATTGCCAACTGCTTTACTCAAGTACAGTGCAGGTTTTTCAAATATAATGTATAATAACCACTAATAGAAAGATTTATAACATATAATAAATAATAAATAAATAAATAAAAGTTAATAAACTCAAAATAATAATATAGTTTGCCCATAAGGTCATTAGGAAAGTGCATTTGCACAAAGATTGTAAGTTCAAATTTTAAATAAGTTAATTCAAATTCTTAAAATTTTAATATAGTAAATTCAAAAACATTAATCAATAGATTGAAGTTTACCAACAGGCAAAAATACAATGTTGGTCCTTGAAATTTACCAAGTGAGCGCTTTTGATCCCTAAAGTTTCAAACGAGCGCTTTTGGTCCCTAAAGTTTCAAAAATGTGATTTATTGATCTCTCTGTCAACTTCTGTTAGATTTCTTGCCTTGCCTATGTGTCTAATAAAATAATGACGTGTCATTTTCTTAATGACTTGCCAGCTGTTTTTATTATTAAAAAAATTAAACTTTAGAACACCAACCTCCCTATCTCAAGTTCTCTCCTCAGACTCTACTGCCTCAAGTCCACCATGGTCTCTGGCCAGTAATTCCTCTGGCTTCATTGCCAGCACCGAGGTGTGGTGGGTTTCAGTTCCCTAGTTGAGTCAAAACTCAGTTTGGCCGAGATAGACAATGACAAGGATGACAATTACATTGCTGAGTTATCACGCCAGATGGCTCATGACGATGACAAACACAAACAAAATCTTCCACCAAACTTTGAAAAAAGTGGAAAAGGTGTTATTTTTACTAAAATGGCTTCCAGAAAACGATTTCTTTTTGGAATTATGTTTTGGTCATTCATGAGCATTGCAAAATTTAAACTCACAATACGATTTACAGTCACAGAAATAATTGAAGGCCAAATCTCTCCAAAATCTGTAGAACTGAAATCCATTTGTTGGCAAGGAATGAATGAAGGCTTTAAACTCTCACTCACTTTTAGTCACAGTATACTATTTACAGTTTTACAGAAAACACTGCAACTAACCACAACCACACAACTTTGTTCAGTAAATACGGAGAAAAGTGAGAAAGCTCTTTGGACCAAACAACTCTAGTTTCCCCTAGGCCATCAACTACTCTGCTTTGTTCTATTTCTGAGCAGGGGAGGCGCTGCCACTGGAGGTGGGGGATGGGCAAGGGCTCAATTTGGTTTGGTTTGATTTGGGGAAAATGGGTTTGGTTTGGGTTTCTAACATGTCAATAATGATTGTAATTTTTTAATATTATAAACATTGCCACATCATTTTTAGATGCCACTGCATTGCTCCGTTAACAGATTAAGCACTGATTTTTTAAACTTCAGGGACCAATAGCGCTCATTTTAAATTTCAAGGACCAATAGTGCTCACTTGGTAAACTTTAGATTGTAACTTCAAATACCAAAACAAGGTATTTTGGTCCATGATAATAATCTATTCAGATAGAGTTTAAACATAGCATTTTTTTGCAATTCTCTTATGCTTTATAAATGTATATAACTTTGATAGTTATTAGTATATAATTCAATAAAAATATATCCAAAAAACAAAGACCAAAAAGCATAAGAATAATAAATTCTTTGTTTGTATGTGTGTGTGTGTGTGTGTATATATTCATGTTAATTTTTGTTTTTTTAACTTTTTGATCCGTAAACAAAAAATTATTTTGTAGTACAAGACCTTAAGAATAGTGTTTGTATAATAAATCAATGCTCCATGTCATTTTCTTCAAGATCAAGCAGTTACTATTAATGATTCATATCTTTTTTAGCCAAAAACAAAAGTGCACCTAAACATGCTTTAAGCTTCTTCAAAAAGCATAAGAAAAGTGCTTCTAAGTCACGCTTCATTAAAGGAGCATTGCTTCAACCAAGCGAAGCACTTAAACCTCAGGGCTTAGAGCTTTAAGCACTGAGCACGGCAAAGCACACCAACACAAGTCATAGTAAGAGACAAATCCTTTTAACTCTATGCCATCAACACTAATTGATACACACAATTAATTTATTTAAATATTTGTGTAAATTCACACTTGGTAACAAAACATGTCTAGAAAGCCTTCACAGGAACGCATATACATACACACCCCATTGTGCAACAATAACACAGCAATGTGATATCATGGAAATGCCATTCCAATGTCCATAGGTCAACATTACAGGAAACAAAAACAAAACAAAACAAACAAATAAATAGTGCTGAAACTCCAATCTATTTAAGCTTCCCATCCGAGTTCTGACCACTAAGTCAAAAGCTTGGGCATATTTTGAACAAAATCTCATTTAGGCTCAAACAGGTTTACCAAGTAATATTGACTTCACTCAAGTCACTAGCCCTGCCTTTGACACCCCAGCCTTGTGGTTAAAGTAACAACTTCAGGCATGGCTAGCTCCGATAGTATGACGAGCAGTGTGTGTAGCTGTTTAGATAGTAAAAACAATGATTTCTGCCATTGCACATCTAATCAGTTCGTCCCTGGAACTTTAACCTGTAGTCATTTGCTGACTTAAGATCCACACCATTTCCATTTCTGCCCTCTTTTTTAGCAGTGGAACTATGGACCACTCTCCTTACCATGGAATTACACACTTGCCGTGATCTCTAAAATATTTCTTTTTATGTTCAACTTACCCCGTTTAAACATAATTTTCCCTTGTCTTCATTTCTATTATTTTCTCTCTTTTTTTCCAAAAAATATAAGTCAAGGTCAAATTAATATGATGTGCCTTCTTGTTTCTTTGTTATTCCTATCATATCATAGAATGGGGAAAGCACTTGAAGGTTGTATGTGAAACAGTCCATCTAAAACAGTTTACAATACATTGAAGAAGTCATAACAGATGCATCATGGTCAGAAAATCACGTCTGATGTCAAAAGTCACATGCCAGAACAGAAAAGGCTTTAAAACCCAATAATTTAGGGTATGGAGAAGTACATACTTGAAAATGATTGTTGGTATTACAGCAAAAGCAATCATCAGAAACAACACTGCTCTGTTTGTAGGAATTCCTGAAGAAAATAAATAAATAAAAATGAAATCATTACATTTCAAACAATTGCTAAAGGATTTCAGGAGTTTATTGACAATCATCAAGCAGGTAAGAAAAAATGGAGATGAATTATCAACTGAAATTATGAAATGCCTAGTACAAGCTCTTCCTGCAGAAGTACAACTTATTTTCTGGCATCTTAAACAGAGAAAAGAAATTGTGACTTAGCAGCAAACAGCAGCCATATCAAAGAAGGAATATATGAAAGAAAATGCAGGATGGAAACAGTGCACAATTGGTAAGGACAACAAGAAAAGGAATGAAATGAAAAAAAAAAAAAATGTAGAATTCATGTGTATATATTACCAAATTAGGATCCATAGAAGAACTGCTCAAATCCTAAAAGCATTGAAATAAATGCCTTAATGAAAAGGTATAATGTACCATGCCAACAAAGATGACACTTAACTACACAGAACCAATGTCAGCAGAAGAGGAAAAAATGGAATGTAATGCATTTTCACTACAATTTCCAGTGAAGGCCACATGAGAAGAAATAAAATAAAAACCTTTAGGCCAACATTCACTGAATACAACACTAAACAAGATAAAACTACCTAAATGACATTGGCTTACAGAAATAGGGTAACTCTGCACAAAAACTTCAAATAATACCACTGAATCACATTCCTCTATGACCTCACCAAAAATTTTAAGAACACTGCTGTAATCTAAAACTGTTGCAGATCATTTAGAACAGAATCTATAAAAATGAGACAGCCAAAGGAGGACAAACAATCAAATGCAAACAGAAACAACATACTGAGAAAAACCCCTAAGTAACACATCTCATAATAAAAACATTATGGTGGGTCTGAATCTTGTTAAACCATTAAAGTATAATATGCAAGATATTAAGCAGAGATTCCATAAGGTTTTTCCAGATCCAAAAATGATGTGTTGTAGGTCATTGGCTTTATAAAAAATAATCTTACCATGAAGAAAAGGAACCCAATTTAAGAAGGGCAAAGACTTTCCTAATTGTTGAGCCCACCACTCAGCACCTGGAGAAGTTAAGAATTTGAGTATGAGGATCAAATGATTCACAGGGTATATTTCTTAGCAAAGAAATGTGAAATCTTCCAAAATTTCATGGAGCTCAAAAGCTTAGTGTAGAACAAAATAAAGGCAACCCAAGAAAATTACAGCGTCTTGGATTTTAAATTAAGTTTTAGAATACTGATTGAAAGTGCACAAAAGCACATTATTTAAAGAGAGGTAAGGAAAAGGGTGTGGAGGGGTTGAAGGCACATTGATAGCAGGAGCATACCTACAATAGCTGTGAAAAAATGAGCCACATATATCAACATAAGACCCTCAGTAGGCCCGTTGATAGCAGGAAGAATAAGGGTATTGGTGAAATAGCTGTACCAAGAAAATCAAATATCAATACTGCTAATAAAAAAATCCAACAGTCAATGGAATTTACATATATCAACATGACAAAACCAGTTCTGAAAAGCATAGTTTTAGACAATAATTAAAATAGTGCAAGGATACATTGAAGTCAAAACGCACAAATAGATCTGTAATCATCATCCAGGGTCAAAGAGCAAACAATAAGGGTTTTAATATATCCCCCACAAAAACCAGAAACCCCCAGCTATGACCCCCAGTAGACGGGAGAATCAAAGAAAATTTTTCATTTATAATATTCAAATGTATACAGCAATCCCTTTTTCTTATTGATGGAAAGTATAAATAAAATATTATTATAGTTTACAGATCCATAAAGGTAGGAAATAATGCAATGAATAAAATGCATAAATAATGAATGGGCATCAATTAAACTTACTGTTCCCATGTTGCACCATAAAATGGAATAGCTGAAATTACCCAGAACCAGAAAGTACTTCTTGCACACAAAGCAGTGTTCCCAAAAGCCAATGCTTCTAACTATATTTAAGAAAGAAAATGATAAAGGTGATGAATTTCCAAGGGCTACAAAATGACAACCAAATATGATGATACATACCGCACAAGCAAGAGCATCACATCCTACAATATATTGGGAAAGGCAAGAATATTATTTATCAATATTAACACTTAACCTATGGAAGAAAAGGAAATACAATATACACGACAACAGTATATTACCATGGTCAAAAAGCTCCCCTAATGGACTTGAGGAATTTGTCCGTCTAGCTTGCTTCCCATCAACAGCATCAAAGGTCTAAATGGAACTAGTGAAAGGTTAGAAAGAAAAGTGGTAAAAAGAATAATTAATTAAAAAGGAAAGAAAGGGAAAGAGAACGACATGCCAATACAAGAATATTGATGAATAATCAAGTATGAAATACATTGCAGAGGGCACTGCAGAAATTCTGTCTACGAATCAGGGAATGAGATTTAGAATAAAGAAAAAAAATTAAAATGCAATAAAAATTTCAATTTACAGAGACCAAGGAAGTGTGGATATGGCAAACTCCCCATCATGTCCAGATCTGAATTCTGACCTATGAAGCACGGGTGCAAATTCGGATTCAGGTGCGGGTGCAGATGTGGGTGTGGAACTCAGCAATTTTTTAAAAAGTAGGGTGCGGGTGCGACAGGGTGCTTCGATTAAAAAATTATTAAAAATATTTTTATTTATATTTTCTATATATTGCTAAGCATATTTTTTTATATAATGATAAAAATATACCAATTTAAGAGTAATGGTAAACATATATTAATAAATTTAAAAGCATATTTATATATATTATTATAATGTTTACACAACTCCAATTTTAGCCCAATAACAAATTTATAATATTAAATTATTTTCCTTGAAAAAAAAGAGTAATGAGGTGATAAAATCAAAGTATTAAAGAATAATAAAAACTGATAGGTAAAGGTGATAAAATCAAAGAATCAAAACCTGTATCTTTACTGTTTTCACAAGTTCCAACATTTTCTATCTTTTTGACTTTTCAAGTCCTTATCTCTTATAGCAATACACCTATTCAAAATCTATCCACAGTCCACAACTTTCTCCCTTGCTCTCTCTGTAACAGTTTCAGGAACTCAGTTTATCTCTTCTTCCTTATCTCAGTAGCGTCCTTATCTCTTCTTCCTTCTCTCTCTCTCTTTTTTTTTTTTTTTCTTCTCTCACAAGGCCGCATAAAGCAAAAGAATGGAGGCTGGTGACATGGTGGCAGCCCGTTTCAGCTGGAATCGGGCCGTTTCGGTGCCCGTTTCTGCCAAAATCAGCCCAAATTGGCCTAATTGGTGTGAATCCAAAAACGAAAAAAATAAAAAATGACACGGCACGGTCACGCGGTCAGTGGCATCACGCACCGCACACCACGTCAATGCGCGTCGGGTGCAAGTGCAGCGGCCCTGGAGCCGCACCCATGCTTTCTAGGATCTGACACTTATTGGACACAGTAACTCCAGGGGTACAGTTGCATGCATGTCGATGACATTTCAGGGGAAAAAAATTTTAATGATTTCAAAGACAGGACAGACATACCTGGGACAATCTGAACAAAGGAGGTTATAAAATTTAGGGGGTGGGGGGAGAACTTTATCTAGTGAAACCTTAGGAAATTCCACCTCTGTCTCTCATTGTCATCTTTCACTTATGCATCGTCCTAGTCTTTGATACCTCTCTTCTCTCTATTCTTTTCTCAGATGTTGCTTCTAATAACAGTTTGCTCCTACACCAGCTCTTAAGACTGCAGTGGGCCTTCGGCAATCATTATAAAATACACCAACTTAAATAATTTATTAACTCAAGCCAAAATACTTGAAAATAGGTATATCACAGCAAAGTTAGAAGCCACATACAGCTTGAAAATATCTGTATTTTAGAATCCCAAAACAGATTGAAAATAATTTCTCAAAATTATTAGTTGTTTTTTTAAAATCTAAAACTAACATCAAATATACTTTAAAATTATACTAATTAATTAATTGCCATCTCTCCACTGTATCATATCCTTGTGTTTCAAAAATTGCCTGTCATTCTTGTCCATATTAAGGTTAGCAGCAGCATACTAAAGTTTCCACAACTACTATGCATTCCAAACCATTCAATATATGATTAAATCTAGTGGAGACTAAAGCCTTACAACACAATCCCCATCATTCAACTTGTTTAAAAAACTAGGGATGTTCAAAACCCCAATTCTCTTGACTTCAATAAAGAAAATAAGAACATAACAATAAACAAGCCTTCATCCCAAATTTTTGGGATCAGCTATGGATCTTAACAGATGAGTCAAGGTCGGCCACAAATATTCTTTTCTGCCATTCCATTCTATCCGAAGTCAAACTCTCTAGTACTCCTTCGATGTACTCTATTTTAGTCCGACTTAATCAAAAGCCTTTAGATTCTGAAGTGCCTCACCAAAATAAGAACAGCATAACAATCAATATAAATTGTAAAGGCAAAATAGCAAACTATAAAACTAAAATAATACATGAAAGTGAAAGAAATAGGAATCAGGAAATATTGTATAAGTAACTTAACTTTATTAATCTATCAGCTGTCACAAAGCATGCCTAATGTACATAAAATACAATAACATGATTGGACAAAACAACATGACTACAAAAAGCTTGAATAAAATCCAAACAAACCTGATAGAGAAAAAGAAGCAATCCGTGGGCAAAATGAACCCATCTTGGAGGAGACAAATCCAAGCGAGGTGAATATATCTAAAACAAAAATTATGAAGGATTCAGAGAAGTCAGAAGGCACACAGAACAGCATCACTTCTCTTTATAAATTTGGAAGCATGTGAAAAAACAATCTGTGTTTGTAAACAAAATGTTTCATGCAACTCATTATGTAACAAATTATATACCAATTTTTCTGTCCAATTACAAAACAACCAATCTAGGGCACAGAGCACACAAATGGAGGCTGCCACATGACTATTTAAGACAATTGGGCAATGAATGCTTTACAAAGTATTTGGTGCAGGACAAACCAAAACAATGTAACAGTAAATCAAAGAGTATGAAAAATAAAAATAGAGGACAGGAGCCAGCACCTAGGCCTGCTTGGAGTCAGCAACATGCATGGGAAAACCTATAGGAGTCAGCATCTAGTGACACACAATGGAAATTGTGAAAGGACTAGATCTCATTCTAGCTAGACAAAAACCTTTAAATTCATAAGGGTCTCCTTGAATCCACAAGGAAGAACTCTAGAATCCACCATAAATAAAGAAAACCTCAATTTTATAGTAAGTGAATTGTTAATTCTGTTTTATAGGTTGAAAGCTTATTTAAAGTCTCAAAAATATTTATTTTACAAGGAAATAAAAATCTATCTAAGAACTAACAAATGATAAAAATAAACTCCATATGTTGTCCTACATTGAAGCATTTAAAGTAGAACAGAAAGCATGAAAGGGCTGGATATCATTCTAGCTCATTAGACGCAGATCCTTGCATCCATAAGGCCTTGAATCTACAAGGAAAAACTCTGGAATCCACCAGAACTAAAGAAAACCTCAATTTTATTGAAAACAAATTCCTATTTTCGTTTTACACAATGCAAGCCTATTTTAAGGCCCAAAAAAACATTATTTCACAAGTAAAAATATTCCTAAACATATCCTAATTGATAGAGTACCATAATATGACTATACTTTGACTAAGAAATCCTTAAAAACACCTAAAATCAAGGAAATAAAACCAGCATTGGTAAAAGTGCGCTTAAGCTCAAAGCGGGAAGCCCCAAGACTCTAGCACTTGTTACCTCAAAAGCTAGGCTCATTCAGGCATGCTTTTTCCAAAAGCTCAAAGCACGCTTTTTGGCACTTTTTTATATTAAAAAAAAAAAAAACTGAATTAAAACTAAAGGATCTTGACATTATCAATATCAACCATTGATTTGGCATATTTTTAGTGTAACATACTTATCAAAAAAATATATATTTTAAGTGTAACTTGTCATGAAACCCATAACCTCCTAGTTCTTCTCTATTTTTATTTTTATTTTTTCTTGATTTTTTCTCCTTGAAACAATAACCCACCCAGCTTCTTCTTATTCTATTTTGTCCCTTTTGGATTACTTCTTGGTACCAATTACCATATTGCCATGTCGTCATATTCTTAGCTCATCCATGAAAAAAAACAAAGGTATGATATAATAAATTTGTGGTAATTGTTTAGTTACTTTAGTGGTTGATGTTGAACATAACAAACTAATTCTTATAGAGTTATAGTCATTATGTGATTAAATTATAACTAATATTACTAATTAGTCATAGGGCATTATGGATATTTGAGATTTAAGAAAGGATATTACATGGAAGTACTTATATCTAGTTGATCCAAAAAAATAAAATGACTTCACTTGCAATTTTGTGTTAAAATTGCAAAAGTAGGGCTTTATCTAAATGTTAGATGAATTATATAAAAAAACTTATTTCAATTTATATGATAATTTGATCATTTGATTGTTGCATTTATCATTAATAATTATCTTTTAAAAATGTGTACTTCACTTCAATCAGGCGTGCGTTTGAGCTTTGCACCTTGCGCCTAGGCTCCAAGATGCCTTTGCACTTAAGTGCGCCCCTTGCTTTTACCAACATTAAATAGAACTCTCCCCAAAAAACAAAAATTACATAAAAACCAAAATATCACTCTTCCGATGCTTTTGAGCGAGTCGGTGACCTTATCGATACTGTCTCAGAGGTCATTCCACCAAGGGAAGGTACTCCTTTAGCTTTTTCACTCTCCGAAGACTCCGAGTTGTTTCGGCAGCACCATTTGCTGGGTTATAACCACTTTTCCCCTTTATCCGAGATGGGTCTTGATATGAACGAGAGTGTGACTCCTAGGCTAATATGGGATGTTTCTTTGGCCTAGGGTAAGGATGGGGAGGACTACAATTTTATAGATCCTTTGGCATTGTGGGATCCTAATGGTGGCCTCAATCTTGCCACAAAGGATTGCAAAACAGATGGATTTTTTCAGAGGATTAACTAGAGCCTTCAGAATGGGTGAGCACGATGATCAAAGGTTTTGCTACTTTTGTGGAATTCCCAATTGCTTGTTGTGAGAGGCAATGTATTGATTGCTTTAAAAAATTGGAGAAAGTGTGGGAGAAACAAGCTACTGTTGTCAACACTCATCGGGTAGGTATCTCAAGCCAAAAAGGTATGAGGGAGTTAAAAAATTTGATTTCCACTGTCAATTATGAGAGGCAGTTTGGTAGATGTTCTAGAGGCAGATTGAAAGCCTCTGGGTTGGGTTTGTCTGTTTATCCATGAATTTGAAGCTTCTGTCTTGGAATGTGAGGGGATTGAATAATCCTCATAAAAGACTAGTTGTGACAAATCTTCTAAAGAAGTGGAAATGTGATATTGTTTGTTGCCTTCAAGAAACTAAACTATACAGTACCAGCTCTAACATGGTAAATAGTATTTGGGGCAGCCCCTTTATAGACTGGGTGGCTTTAGAGGCCATTTGTACAACTAGGGGTGTACTTCTGATGTGGGATAAGAGGGTATTTAAGAAAGTTGATTTTATCGCTGGAAGGCTTTCAGTTTCAGTCGTTTTGAAGGGTATGGCAGATGGTTTTGAATGGATCTGTTCGGGGGTTTATGGACCGACCAATGGAAGCCTTAGGGATGTATTATGGGCAGAGCTAGACATTATGAGATGACGATGGCTTTTGGAGGTGTTTGCTTGAAGATTTCAATATTATTAGATTTCCGACTAAGAGACTTGGATGTTCTTCATTCAGTCCAGCCATGTTTAAATTCTCGAATTTTATTGCAAAACACTCTTTGGTTGATTTGCCTTTGGAGGGAGGTGAGTGCACGTGGCTTTGTGACTCTGACAAACCCACCGTGTCCAGAATTGATAAAATGTTGGTGTTTGCAGATTGGGAGGATCATTTCTTAGATGTGACCCAAAGAATTTTTCCGAGGGTGTTGTCTGATCATTGTCCTCCACTCTTGGAGGCAAGAGGGATGTCTAGGGGGAGGAGTCCATTCAAATTTGAAAATATGTGGTTAAAGGTAGAGGGCTTTGTGGATATGGAGCGTCAATGGTGGAGTAGTTATCATCTTTTGGGACCTCCTAATTATATTCTAGCATGTAAACTGAAGGCTCTCAAAGGGGACTTGAAACACTAGAACAAGCATGTTTTTGGGGATGTTTCTTTTAGGAAAAAAATGCTTGATGACTGAGCTCTTAGACATTGATATGAAAGAGGGGATGCAAGCTCTGACCCAAGTGGACAAAGACGAGTGGTGGTTAAATTTGATATAGATTTTTTGGCTTCTTTGGAAGAGATTTCGCGGAGGCAAAAATCTAAGGCGCTGTTTATTAAAGAAGATGATAATAACACTCGCTTTTTTCATAGACTTGCTAACTCTCATAGGTGAACCAATCAGATTAGGGGGGTGGAGGTTGGGGGGGTTCTCTATGAGGATGAGTCTGAAGTTATGAATCCGGCAGTGGATTTTTATAAGAAATTATATCAGGAACTGAAATCTTAGAGGCCTACTATTAATGGTTTAGACTTTGCACGTTTAGACAAAGCTAAGAGATATTCTTTGGAGAAGGAGTTTAAGAAGGAGGAGGTTCTAGGTACTCTTACAGAGGCGGAAGATGATAAGGCACCTAGGCCAGATGGTTTTACCATGGCATTTTTCCAAAAATGTTGGAGTGTACTAGAACAAGATGTTATGGCTTTTTTCACGGATTTTCATAGTCAGTGTATTTTTGAGAAGTCTCTCAATGCCACTTTTCTATGTTTGATCCCCAAGAAAGTCAATGCAATCAATATAAAAGACTTTTGTCCTATAAGTCTTGTGGGTAACCTTTATAAACTTTTGGCTAAGGTGTTGGCACATAGACTTCGTGGGGTTTTGGATAAGTTAATATCTGCTTCTCAGAATTCTTTTGTTTCTTTTGTTGGAGGGAGACAAATCCTAGAATTGGTTCTAATTGCCAATGAATGCTTGGATAGTAGATTGAAGAGTGGCATCTCTGGGGTTATTGTTAAGCTAGACATTGAGAAGGCATATGACCATGTGAATTGGAATGCCTTATTTTATCTTATGGAGAGGATGGGTTTTGGTGCGAGGTGAGGGAGATGTATTATGGCCTGTATTTCTACAATTAGATTCTCAGTTCTAGTGAACAGGTCTCCTGCGGGTTTTTTGGGTAGTTCTCATGGTATCTGCCAAGGGGATCCCGTCTCCATTGTTATTTCTCTTGATTATTGAGATGTTGATCAGGTTGTTGAAGAGAACGGAAAATGATAGTTTTCTTTGTGGTTTTCAGGCAGGGTCTCATAGATAAGGAGGTTTGAAAATTTCTCATCTTCTTTTTGCTGATGACACTATTTTGTTTTGTGATGCTTCCAGAGAACAATTATTATACATTCGGATGGTATTGATTTTTTTTGAAGCTATTACAGGCTTGAGAGTCAATGGTGGTAAGATTGTGCCGGTGGGTGATGTTGGGAATTTGAATGTCTTGGCTCGTGTTTTATGTTGCAGGGTGGGTAACTTGCCCATGACTTATTTGGGCATGCCACTTGGGGCTCATTATAAGGACTCATCGATATGGAACCCTATTATAGAAAAGATGGAGAGGCGGCTCTCTGGCTGGAAACGCCTATATCTGTCAAAAGGTGGCAAGCTTACTTTATTAAAGAATACCACCTCTAGTCTTCCCACCTATTTTTTATCCTTGTTTACTATTCCCCAAGCAATGGCAGCTAGACTAGAAAGGATTCAGAGGACTTTCCTTTGGGAAGCCTCCAAGGATGTTTTTTAATATTCGTTGATTGCTTGGGAGAAGGCTTGTTTGCCTGTTTAGGATGGTGGTTTGGGGATCCGGAGGGTTGGGTTGTTTAACCAAGCTTTGCTTGGTAAGTGGTTATGGTGTTTTGGGAAAGAAAGTAATAGGTTATGGCATCAAGTTATTGCAACCAAGTATGGTGAGGCTAGAGGAGGCTAGTGCACTAGAATTGTAAGAGGTACTCATGGGTGTGGGATGTGGAAGAGCATTAGAGAAGGAGCAGAGAAGCTCTTTGGACAAGTAGTGTATAATGTGGGGAGGGTCACCATATTAGTTTCTGGCATGATCCTTGGTGTGGGATTACTCCTTTAAAGGACCTTTTTCCTTATCTGTTTACCCGTTCTCTATCTAAATAGGCTTGGATTTCTAACCTCATTGTATTTGCCTTAAAAGGGGGAAGTAGGAGCTAGAATTTTCAATTCCATCGAGCTCCAAAGGATTGGGAGCAGGAAAATGTTTGTTCTTTCATTGAGTTTCTGTATTCCTCTATGCTGAGGGGTGAGGGGGATGATACTTTGACTTGGAAGTTGACTAAGAAGTGGGTGTTTGATGTGCGCTTTTACTATAAGTTGTTGTCTGGTCCTCTTAATGAGGTTTTCCTTGGAAATGTATTTGGTGTGCAAAGGTGCCTAAATAGATGTCTTTCTTTTTATGGACAGCCATTAGGGATGAGATATTCACTATTGATAATCTAGTTAAGAGAGGTCAATCTGATAATCTAGTTAAGAGAGTTCAATCCTTGATTAACAGGTGTTGTTTATGTTGTTGTGATGGGTAAATTGTGGATCATCTTCTACTCCACTCTAAGTTTTCTCATGCATTATGGAGTGCATTTTCGAGGTATTCGGGATCCGTTGGGTATTGCCAAAGACAGTAAGTTCTCTCCTCTTTGCTTGAAGAAATTGGTTTGGAAAGCATTTGTCAACCATATGAAATATGGTCCCAGCATGTTTAATGTGGCTGGTTTGGACAAAGTGTAATACATGCACCTTTGAAGACAATGAGAGAACCTTAGATCTTTTAAAAGCTCCTCTTCGGTACTTTGTTTAAGTGGGCGCATGTTTGGGGTTTTACAAATTGTCCATTTCTGAATTCTTACACAGATTAATTTTTTGAACCTGCTGTTTTTTTTCTTGATCAAAATGTTCACCATCGTGAACATGATGCTCAACATTTTTGAATAAAAGTTTTATTACCTATCAAAAAAATAAATAAATAACATATGATAGAAGTAAAACCTCATATGTTGACCTACATCATCTAGGGTTGGCTAGAGTCGACACCAAACCATTGGGACAATTTCAATAGAAATTTATTACGTCATTGTGTTTATATAGACTACCAAACCCTAATTCTAATTCACATAGGAAAACCTAATCCAAAATGACTTGGAAAATCCCAATTATTGAATTTAAAAAATAATCTTTTCTATAGGACATTAAATAAAAAACTAATAAACCTAATTACCTATTGGTAAAATACAAATTACTAGTAAAAATATATTTGAATATTACTAAATTAAAAAGTGATTTCTCTCCAAGCCACCTACATCAGTATTTCAACAAGAAATTCATACCAAGTAACATAGAGTTTCAATTATTATAGAAAATGTTACAAAACCGTGCATTTAAGGCAAAGAGCACACTAAAACTTGAATGTACATTATATCTTGTCCGTGTCCCACATAACATTCAAGCTTCAAGGGTTTAAGATACTTATAAACTTGTGAAAGATTCTAAAACAAATAATTACATATTATATGAATAAACACAAATCACAATAAAACCCAAACACAAGAGTGATTACTAAGGAAAAAACCCACGACCAAAAAAAAAAAGTTGCTATATAATACACTTACAAACCCTCCTACTCTATAGACGTACTTGTATCCAAGCTCCCTGCTCCTTTTAGCAACCAGCAGTACCAGCCCTTTCTCTTCAGTAGTACCAATTCCACAAGTTGAGGGTCCGTTTGGTTGGGTACAAAACAAGAAGGATAGAAAATGGAAGAGAAAATGGGGGGAGAAGTGTGTTTGGCTGAGAGTGGAAATGGGAGTAGAAAATGGCGGGGCCCATAAATTTTCTCCCCGGGCCCACCAAAACCCAATCTCCCCAAATTGGGGAGAAAATAGGAAGGAAAACAAGGCTTGCTTTATTGGACAAAATACCCCAGCGCCAACATTCAATTCTTTGAACTTATCTTTCTTTTTTATCTTTATCTGATGTTGTCTCATTCTCTCTCTTTTTTATTTTTTGGGTGTTCATCTGTTTCTTCTCCTATCAGGTTTATTTTTCTGTTTATTTTTTATTTTTTATAAAACAGTCTTGGATTCTTGAATTTTTTGTGCTCCTTTTTTTTTTTTTTTAAATAACTAAATAAATAAAATGTCCATTCATACACAATATTTTAATAAAAATATAATGTGTTACTTCGTTTTATCTTATAGGGACATGATGGTAAATTTTACAAATTATATTTTCTATCCTCTCATTTTTCTTCATAACCAAACAAAAGAGTTTTTCATCCCTCCATTTTTCCACACCCCAACCAAGCACATAAGAGAATTAAAATCTCTCCCATCTTCCCACTTTTCCATCTCCCCAACCAAATGGACCCTTGAGCTAATGGATAGTCCAAGGCCACTTGAATGTTTTGGGATGATCTCTGTGATTTCCAACACCAAACACTCAATCCATAGTCCAAAAGGATAAATGGGAGTGTTGGATTTGATCTCCTCTCAAAGTGTATGGCAATTTGGAGAGGGTGAAGTTCTAGAGGCTATAATAGGTTTTTTCTCTAAGGGAATGGGTACTCTCCTTCTCACTTCATTGAGTTAGGGTGTGATTTCGTGGATTTACGAGACACTAAAGAGGGGTGGTTGGATAGGACAGAAAGGTAACGAATTCCTCTCAGGTGCAAACTCGCTCAACCAAAACTCATGCTGATTTCAGGTGCAACTCTTTGCCAAAATGATTTTCTAAAAATTGTCATTTCGCTCAAAATTTGCCAGACAAGGAAATTTCATTTGAGCAAAATTCTGGCTTTTGCAGTTCCAACTTCAGCTTCTAATCTTCATCTCAAATGCAAATACAGCTCAAATGAAATTTAATACATGGAAAAACTTACAATTTACACACAGACTTTGTCACAGAATTAGCCAACACTACAAATTCCTAACGATATATTTAACTGCTCAAGAGAGAAAAAAAGGTACTAGGAAAGGAGTGCAAGAAAGATGGGCTTGATAGCTATGTTGTCCAAAAAGCTCATAGGAGGACACTACAAATTTATGACCAACAATACCAAAGATGTAGACACAACTAACCAGAAATTCCAGCATATGTTTTCCTGAAAAATTTTTAGGGAAAATTACAATTTATTATGTACTCTGCATCCCTCACTTTTAAATATTAACTGGTTTGGATTAAAGTTAAACTATATATTTTGGTGAATCAATCAATTATCTACTTGAAACCATGTTATGCAAAATCTTTCTTCATTCTTTCTTTCAAACCTTGCATCCAAAACGTATTAATGAATCCACTCCACAAGAACACCATGATAATTGAGGAAAATAATGGGAAAATGGTTGTTCACAACTAGGATGTCAATTAGATGATGTTGATGTGATATCACTTGAGGGTTCATCAAAACGTACCAATTTAATCCAAATTGTAAGAAGGTTTGCTTTGTTTATCTAAGAGTAAAGTAAAGTTGATGAGAATCAACAAGCATTCAATGATCCATTGTATGTTTCAGTTGGGCCTGTTACTAAAGCAAGATTCAAGAAGATCAAAAAAACACTTAATGGACTGATTCAAGAGATTTAGCCTAATTCTAATGGAGGACATTCCAAACTTGGCCCAAAGGAAGATGAAGGTATAATAAATTTAATTCAAGCTGTTGAGGGCTAATCTAGTTTAATTGGGCATGATTTATAGTGTGGATTAATGGCTAATTGATTTTCCAGCTCCATTTCAGTTAATAAATATTTTTCCTAATCTGGAGCATTTAATTTTGGACCAAATCTACCTTAATTTTAGGTTTTTATTATTTAGAACGTTTTTAGCTATTTTTCCTATTTTAGATCTGCTAATTTCAGACCAAATCAACTTTTATTTAGGATTTTATTATTTAGTACGTTTTATATATTTTCTATTTCCAGTCATGTCTTATAAATAGCATGCATTTATTGTAATGGGAGATTATTGAATTAAAAAATCAAAAAATGTGAAGCTTTGCTCTTCTTTTGGTTTTTCAAGAACTGTAAACTTATTAGGGATTCTTCCTTATGGCGTTTAAACTTTATACTTTTGGTTCGTGATTCAATTATAATCATTAGGTCAAGGTCTGTTACCTATATCTTTGGTTCGCGTTTCACTTATAAACGTTGGGTCAGGGTTCTATCAAAATCTGAATTTTAGCTTTCTTGGGAAATTATTCCAATACTGTTTGTTGGGTCTCAAAGTGTGTCAATTGAGGTTCGCATAATTTGGTATCAGAGCACAGGTTCTAAAATCAGTTTTCTTTCCCTTTATC
>OY770010.1:40204858-40314858 GCA_963669245.1 Quercus cerris
CCTCTGTTTGATGCTTCGACCCTAGAAGGCATAATTTTGAAACTACAAAGAAATATTAGAAATAATTCCTCACAACACTCCCTCACGTTTTTACACTCAAATTATGTCACTCACACTCGTTTTTCACTCTTAAATTGGCTTTTTCTCGATATTAGTCTCACATTCTCTTGCCTTTTTCCACTCGTAGCTTCCAATTTTCAGTTCTGCTTAAACTAATAAACTTGATGAAGAAATTCAACTTGCATTATTTAAACTAATACCAATGGCAAGAAAATATGACAGAAACACTAAATCAAAGGAAGAGGAAAAAATAAAATAATATTTTGATCTGAGAGAATTGAAACTACAATCAATATATCTATATATATATATATATATATATATATTCTATTTCTTTTCTAAATCTTTTTTTTTTCTTGGGAGCTTGTTGCATGATTTTAACCTAGCTCACATCACAAAATAAGAACGAGAAATAAAGAACACAAAAGGAACAAGACAGGATGATAAAAAGAAAAAAAAAATAAAGGGAAAGAAAACTGATTTTAGAACCTGTGCTCTGATACCAAATGATGCGACCCTCAATCGACACGCTTTGTGACCCAACAAAAATATTGGAATACTTGCCCAAGAAAACTAAAATTCAGATTTTTGATAGAAACCCTGATCCAACGTTTAAAATCGAAACGCGAACCAAAGGTATAAGTGTAACACCTTGACCCAATGATTATAATTGAATCACGAACCAAAAGTATAAAGTTTGAACGCCACAAGGAAAAATCCCTGATAAGTTCACAGTTCTTGAAAAACCAAAAGAAAAGCAAAGCCTCACCTTTTCTAATTTCTATTCAATAATCTCTCTATTACAATGAGTGCATGTTATTTATAAAACATGATTGGAAATAGAAAATATAAAAAATGTACTAAATAAGAAAACCCTAAATAAAAGTTGATTTGCTCTGAAATTAGCAAATCCAAAATAGGAAAAATAGCTAAAAACGTTCTAAATAATAAAAGCTTAAAATTGAGGTAGATCTGGTCCAAAATTAGATGCTCTAGACTAGGAAAAATATCTATTAACTGATATGGAGATGGAAAATCAATCAGCCATTAAACCACGCCATAAATCACGCCCAATTGAGCCAGATTAGCCCTCAATAGCTTTGATTAAATTTATTACGCCTTCATCTTCCTTTGGGCCAAGCTTGGAATGTCCTCCGTTAGAATCAATCCAAATCTCTTGAATCAGCCCATTAAGTGCTTCTTTGATCTTCTTTGATCTTGCTTTAGTAATAGGCCTAACTGGAACATGCAATGAATCCTTGAATGCTTGTTAATTCTCATCAATAGGATTAAAGCATTTGGGCAAAAGCGTTCTTTAGGAAGAAAGGTAGCATGCTAATTAAGGTGGCCATTATAATAATGATAATGAATATTTGGGGTTAGCCTGACAACTTTGTGTTTCTTGTTCTAGAGCGATTTGCCTTAGATCTTAGTTGGGTATACAATTTAACAATTGTATAATTAAAGGTTGTCTGAAGGTACATAGAACACAAAGACTGCATGAGAGAGGGAGAGAAGATGAAGATAATGGAGAGCAGAAAGTTAATGCTGTTTTTTTTATTTTTCTATTTTTAATAAAAAGAATTAATGACTTAGTTACTAATTTCTAGGGAACAATAAATACATTACTATGAGTTTTTTTCACCCTTAGATCTAATACAAATCAATGGTCCGAAAAAGGTGTAACTTTTGTGAAGTTACACCAAGTGTAACTTGAACCTATCTCTTTATTTAAAATTTTTATGCTTTAAAAACCTTGTGAAACCTTAGTTCTACGTCAAGTATGCATCTTCATAAGCCATGCATATGCGGGCTTAGCTAGCACAGTTATGCAAAGAAAGCTTTTGATGGAAATTCGTGTAAAGCTAATCCTACATTGCTTGGGAACGGCCCTACACCTCCTCACTGTGGCTACGAATGTGAATGACATACATGGTGTTGAGAGAGTGAAACTAAAAGGAGCCCTTGAAGGGTCGTAGGATGTGTCTTACTACAGACACATGGATGTTGATACTGTATTTTGTCCGCTCTCAATTTGCGTGTTAGACCCCGAAAAATTCCAAAATATTATTTTCTCTCCATGGGGCCGCGAGAACATACAGAATGATGTGGCGCAACCCGTTCGGGCATCAGAGCACCCGAAGTGCCTTTTTCAGCTAAAATGACCAATCTGCCCCTTGTCAACCTTAAGTTTGACTAAAGGTCAAATGATGTTAAAACCCTCACAAAATAATATTTTTCAAAGTTTTACATCAAACTCGATCTTCTCAGAGATTTTTAACAACTTTGACCAATTTTGACCTGAAATTGATCTAAGTGGGCCCAAAAACCCTAATTTTGATCCGGCTGTCAGAACGGGTTGAAACTAACGCCATTGCAAATATTATCAAATTCTCATTCCAACGATTGTTCATGGGTCAAAATCAGAGTTAGAACGGTCAAAATGTCATGAAAACTGAAATAACGCACCAATCGATGCACCACTAACTTCCGAGAGCCATAACTTTTGATCTGACCGTTGAATTTTCAAGATCTATACCTTTTCAAAAACAAGAAGTCAAGACCTTTCTAGAAAACTCAATATCAAACCCATCCGAGGAAGTTTGAAGGTAGCAGCCCTTGAAAGGTCAGCGACGGCCCTACAAGGGCTACCACCTTGAAATTTGTGCCGAGGCTATAAAAAGCCCCAGCCACCCTTCAGACTGGGAGGAGACCCTTTTTGCTAGGTTTTGCTCTCTGCCTGGTTTTTCTACATGACTTTCCCCTTTTCCAAGCACAAAAATCACACAAAAAACACCCAAAAACACATCAAAGCTTCTTGATTCTTCTCTTTTCACCAAAAACAAAATGTATTGTTCTTATACCTAATCTTCTTTTCCTTGGTTCTACATTTTGGATTTGGGGTTTAGGGGTGTGGATGTAGCTTTTTAGCTACCATCTACACCCCTAACCTTCTAAATCTTTTTTCTAGCATTCATTTTGCTCTTTTATGTTGTGATTAATAAAGTTGTTTTATTATTATCTAAAATAATGGTAATATGAATATTTGGACATTACCAATCGTCCATGAGATGCATAGTATCTGATTTATGTGATTTAGCCGTAGAAGATATGAATCACAAGTTCTTTGTAAACTCATAATTTTAGTTCGTAGTTGGTGATGAAATTGAGCATTTCATCTATGAAGATTATAACATATCAACTAAGATGATTTGTCTTGATCATGGAAGTGGAGACTTCTAGTTGATATGTTAGTATGTTTTAAGTGTTAAGACATATTGAATTGGACCGCTGTGAGATTTATTATTCTATTAATGACTATCAAATGAATAATGAATCTCACGACTTCTATTTACATCAACTCTTAATCATGAGAGAATAATGAACTTGATCATAAAGTGTAGGTTGCTTTGATATATCAAGAGTGAGATCTAAAGTCACGATCAAAACCTCAGTATGTTGGGTAGCTACATTTAGTGTTAAAGGAACATATATTCTCAAGATGAAATTCATAATCTCTTAATAGAGATATAAAATATTCCCTTGAGATAAATTTAATAGATTCGGTTATTCAAAGACTTTAGTAAGGAGTGACTAAAGTATATATTTATGAAATTGGATTTCATAAATATATGATAAATAACTTAAAGGATTAAATCGGGTACTTAAGGATAAAGATGTAGTAATCTTCAAAGTGACAATCAACATTCATGACTTTGTATTACTACAAATATTTTAATAAAGGGGTTGAATGTATAATAAAGTCTTGGAATATAATTTATTAATAAGGCCTATAGTGTAACTATATTTATGTAGTTGTATTAAATATAATTAATGGTAATTTTAGGCTTGTCAAGATTCAACAGAAAAAGTCGAAAACTCATTGGACTTAGTGTCTTATTTGTTTACTTTTGGTCTCACTTCAAGCCACATAATAAAGCCTAATTAGAATGGCCCAAAATGCTAGCCTAATTAGATAATCAGTTATAAGGAAAGAAACATATATAATTTTGTAAGTGAATGAAATGGTGTGTATGTGAGTGTAAGCCATTCTCTAATTCTCCCTTGAACATATACATATAAATTGATTGAGAGACCACACTTCTTGGGCACAAATGAAATTGAAGTGAAGATTAAAAGTGTTCCCAATTACTTTTAATCTTTGGTTTTGAATTTCACTGCACCAAGGTACACTCTCTTGTTCTTAAATTTTGAAATTTACATAATACATGTTATCAATTGCGAATAAAGTAGATCTATTAATTTTTTGCTACGTATGTTTTGTATGAGATACAAATCATGTTTTTTTCCTACAGTTGGCTATGCCTTGCTTGGATCTATGTCTTTCATGTGTTTATTTCCGTACTATATGGTTAGATCCTTGTCTTCACATGCTTATATGCTTGGATTCATGTTCTTCCATGTTTATGTGTTAAGTTTCTACATGTTCACATGCGTGTTTCTATGCCTATATGCTTAGATCTATGTTTCCACATGTTTGTGTGCTTGGATCTATGTTCTCTACATGTTTTATGCTATCTTCCATGTGCTTATGCACTCCATGCCATGTTTGTGTGCCTAGACCTAAGCTATGTTTGTCATGCCATTTGCTATTGTTGCCCTTTTGTTGCTTTGTCTTTCTTTCTTGTGTTTTGGCCTATCGGTTCAGACTCGATCTAGACCTTATGGTCTTTGTCGTTATCTATACACCTTGGCCCACATCAAAGGGTTTGGATCATTCTTATTTGCATGTCTATGCTTGTTTGCTTCTATGCTTTATACTCTTCTTAGCCTCTCTTGTTCTAGGCTTTGCCACGCTTAACGCCCTTAGTGGGTTTGGTGGTTGTGCGGTTACATCCAATGCCTACGAGGCCTTGTTTGGATGTAACCATTTAGGATGCATCACCATAATGCCAGTTGCTCTGTGCGTACCCTTCCCTTTTTTCACTCCACTTGATGCTTTGATTGCCATGCTTGTTTATGCCACCTATTGGCTTTCTATGTATCTTTACACACCTGCTCATATGTCCATGCATGAGTATTGCTTACTAGTGTGTCGTCCATGCTTCAACACAATGAAGCTATGGACATCAAATCCAAACCTACATTTGTCCCTCACGGACACTACCTTTTGTTTACTTTCATGCTTGTTTGCCTTTCTGCTTGTTTGCTTGCTTTCTTGCTTCGTTTCTTGCCATGCCTATCATGCTTATCTACTTTATGCCTTCTCATATGCTTTGCATTTTTTTTCTTTCCATTGCTTGTCTGCTGGTTTCTTGTCTTTACCTTTGCGTGTACACTGATGAAGCGAGGATGGTTGGAGCTAGGGCACAGTCTCCCAGGTGCAAGCAGAAAAGGCATGGATGCAAGCATGTAGATATAAGCCAAGCAATAATGTTCAGTAGATTTAGGAGTCTAGCTTCTCCCATTTGATTATGTACTCTTTTAAACCCCTTTCTTCCTCCTTTATTTCTCTCTTAGATAGGTTATATTAGGTATATCATGTTGTGTACCATTCGTCCTCATCTCTAGAGTATGGCGACCCCTGTTTACTTTCCTGCACCTATATTTTGGACCATGCTCTAGGGATGTAGGCATTTACTTTCCTACTCTATATGATAGCATTGTGCATGATGTATGTCTATATATACCTGCTCGCCCCCTTTTGATGTGATTGTCACAGTCCAAGTCACCTAGGGCAAAGCGATTCCTAATTTCTGCCATGAAAGTAAGGTGACACATCACCAGATTTTCGCTGTGGAAATCTGGTACTTTGCCCGAATGCCCTAGGAAGGCATAGATTGGGACCACACCCAATTAAAAGCTAAACCTCAAAGGTCCCATGCATGCAAAGCCCCGAAAGTCAATGCCAAAATTATGTTTTTACTGCCAATCTCCAAAAATTAAGGTTTTATCAAAACAAAGGACTGTCCTTAGACAAGCGTTGTGGGGTGCCTAACACCTTCCCCACACGTAACCAAACTTCTGAACTCAAGAATCAAGATTTTTTACCATCCACATTAGATTAGGAAAAATGCCCTTTTTCTTAGCCTAGGATTGGTAATAAAATCAATTAGAAATAGGTGACCAATCACATCTTAGAAAAAACCAATGATTGGTGGCTACTCCATTTACCTTTGGTAATCCCTTAAAATTTGGCCCAAATTTCTCCCATAATGCCAAAGGTAGACCTACCTTCCTCTACCGAGAGAGAGAGCACCCAAACTCCCGCGCAAACCATGCCACACACCACACACACGCGCAATACCATTTCCAAGAGGGGCCTCCAACAGGCTCCCCGAACGTGCGGGAGTGTCACCACGGTGGGTAGTCGAACGAAGGCCCACGATGGCGGTTTTCCGCCTTGATCGAGGCTGGGTGTCAATAATGGACTAGTATTCAAAATCTAAATTATATGTTCCTCACATGTCATTTCATTGATGATGATTGAAAGTTGCATAAAAGAATTCTAAATTTTTGTCAAGGTGAAGACCATAAAGGGGAGACTATAGGTAGAAAGATTGAGATGTGTTTATATGAGTATGGTATTGATGTGAGTATGGTATTGATGGCATATTCACTTTGACAGTGGATATCTCAAATGATGCCACCATTAAGTTTTTGCAAACGGTAACTAAAGATTGGAAGGGAACTATTTTAGAACATAAGTTCTTACACATAAGGTGTTGTGCACATATTCTAAATCTGATTGTGGGGGATGGTTTGAAAAAATTGATGCATCCATCGCTAAGGTGCGTGAAGCTGTGAGGTATGTGAAGTCCTCACCAAATAGAAATCAAATTTTAAGGAGTTTTGTAGAGAAATTAGGTATTGAGTCCAAATCTCTTCTTTGTCTAGATGTACCAACTAGGTGGAACTCTACCTACCTTATGTTGGAAACTGCTAAAAATTTTGAGAAAGTGTTCATATCAGACTTTGAGGATGACAATTATTTGTCATACTTTATGAATAAGGAAAATAACGATGGTTTGGGATCTCCTAGTGGTATTGATTTCCAAAATCATAGGACATTTGTGGGGTTTTTTTTAAATCCTTTTTATAATGCAACAAAGAAGTTCTCTGGTTCTTTGTATGTTATTTTGAATACCTTTTTTGATGAGATGTTTGTTATTCAAGATAATATTGCTCATTTAAAAACCACCTCTTGAAAAACATGACAACTAAAATGGAATATAAATTTGATAAGTATTGGAGGAAAGGGGATAAAATTAATCATCTTTTGTATGTGGTTGTGGTTCTTGATCTAAGAAAGAAAATGAGGTTTTTGAAGTTTTCTTTTTCTAAAATTTATGGAGATGAAGTGGCTGATGAGATGATTGATTTAGGTGAGGGGTACTTTGGTATGATTTTTACTTTTGTGTTGATTCACCAAATGTGCAAGTACCAAGTGGGAGGGAGAGGACACACATAGAAGGTGATTCAATTGGTTGTACCAATCCATATGCAATGGTTAATTCTAGATATAAGTGTTTCTTGGAGGCTGAGCAGTCCATAGGGTGTAGCAATGAGATTGAAAAATATATGACTGAAAATTGTGAAGGTAGAAGGGATGCGAAATTTGAGATATTGAGGTAGTTGAAGGCCAATTCAAATACGTATCAAGTGTTATCTAAAATGGCTTGGGATGTGCTGATTGTACCTGTTTCTATTGTTGCTATTGAGTCAGCATTTAGTATTGGAGGGCGCATAATTGATCCATTTTGGAGTTCACTCACTCTTCTCGTGGTTCAAAATCTTGTTTGTGCTCAAAATTGGCTTCAAGTCTTTGTTCCAATTTCTTTCACAAAAGGCTGGAGCAGAAGCATTAGATGATGAATTTCATGACTTCGGTAATATGTTTAACTTTCAAACTTTTTGTCTATTAAGTATTATTAAATGTGTTCTATATTCAAATGAAATTTAATCTATTGCCTTTATTTCTTTTTCTTTTCTAGTTATAAATCAAGCAGTAGTAGGTGGTTCCAATTCAAGCAAAAGTTCTAGCTTAAACAAAGGTATCTCAATTAGTGTTGATGACTGATCACTGACAGGGTAAGTTTCTGCCCTTAACTGTTATTTCTATTGATTTTGGTTACTGCCCTTACTGTTATTCTTGTCCTTATATATTATTGATAAATATCTTTTTGCCCCTTGTATTGTTGGAGGAATGACACATTTTGTATAGGAGGCAGACTTTTGGACACATTTTGGAAGCTCTTTTGGACATAAATTCTTTAAAAAGATGTTATATATTTTTCAAGCATACATATTTATTTTAGTATATGAAAAAAACTTATTATTTATTTATTTAATTTAAAAATTCTTAATTAAATTATTTATGATGTCATTGGTTCGATCATGATCAAACCATAAAACTGATAACGAGTCCCTTTTGCGGTTCTTTGACTGTACTGATTTTTAAAACCATAGGTTTACTATAATTTCCCTTATAATTAAAATGTCACACAAATTTTAAAAAATAAAATAAAATTTGGACTTGCCCACATTTTTTTTTTTGCTTATACTCTGCTCCCCTAACTTAAAATCCTGTGTATGTTCCTAGTTCTCTATATTTTATGGACTTAACTATAGATAATTGAGTAGTTTTTTTTTTTTTTTTTTGAGAAACAGTAGTTGTTCTTTAATGCTTTAGAAAAAGCTATTTTGGAATACTTAGGTATTTTATAATTGTAACTAATTATATATACTGTTGAGAATATTGTAACTAGCCTACTATCTTGGTAGTTTACTGCCTCTCAGTATGCTCTTCTTATCTGTTGTTGCCATAGTTGTTGTGTGATTGTGATTTATTTGCTAGAATTTGCTACTTCCTGTGTGAAATGGTTGGTAGGTTTAATAGGTTGAGATGGGCTTTCATATGCCTATGACAATTACGTTTTCTTGATTTGTTTCTGGCTTTTTAAGGTACTGCCTAGGTCCTAACTCCTAAGGCTAAGGCATTTTGAAAATATTTTTACTTGTATTGTGTGGTTGCCTAACAAGTGGTTAAAAAGTGCTATTATGTGTATTTTTATTAGTTTGATATTTTGCCTAGGTTTTTACATGCTATTTTGTGTGTATTTTGTCATTATTTGTTAATATGTGGGAACTAGGAAATATTAAATTTGGACTAATATGGCTTGGAGGTCCAAAAGATTCAAAGTTGTGTAGTGGCTTAATACAAGCTGAGCTTGAAGGCCTAATTTGAAATAAATGATGTAAAGAGAGGCCCCTCTAATATATAGATACAAGGTTCAAAAATTTATAAATCTTTATGTCTTGGTAAGTCATTAATTTAGGCCAAAAAGACCTATAAAAAATAGAACTAAAATAATCCATGCAAATCCACAAAAGTGGCCCAATCTAAAGCCCAAACCTGCCTAACCAATGAGTCTAGCCTATTCAACCAACGAACCGAACCACCGGATCTGACCCTTATGTTTGGTCGAGTACGGATTAAATTTTAAGTCACCTAACCAAGTCTAGTCAAATACAAGTCAGGCCTAAACCCAAACTAACCTAACCTGTGGATAGCCTTATTGACGATATGCTGACAAGGCCTTAATGTTCAACATTGCCTTGATGTGGTTAATAGACCAAAAACAAAGCATCTAAGACATTATGATACGGTAGGGAAGTGCATGGGTTGGGTCGGAGTTGCATTTAAGGTATTTTTCAACCTAACTCAATATTGTCAGGTTGAGAAATTGTCAACCCATCCCAACCTATGATGGCTTTAAAAACAAACACAAACATGATATGTAGGATTCATGTTGGGTTAGGTTGGGTTGGATCATCTAACCATGTTGTTAAGCCCAATAAAAAAGAGAGTTTTCCTTTGATTATTGAAACTTATATATATTATACATATATTAAACAAAATCTCAAAATAAATCAACTAAACAATCTAAAATCATCTACTTTTTGCCAATCCGGATTTGATACAACCTAAGTTTCACAAAAAATTCACATCCTAATCAAACACATCAACAAAAAAACAACCCAAAATGATAGGTTGGTTGGGGTCGTCTGAATGGTAGGTTGAATGCACGCCACTACGATTAGCTCTTTCATAGGAGAAATTATAAGGTACTCATGGTAGACAATCATGGTAGACAAGTAACGTGGTTCACCATTCTACTAAAAGGCTATCACCTGTTTAAAATTGTTGAGTTAAATTTTTTTTTTTTAAACAAAAAATAATTACTAATTCAACAATTTTAAACAAATGAAAGTCTTTTAATGAAATAGTAAACAAATAATGTGATTCAACATAATACGGCATAATTTCTTCTTTCATAGACAACCGTAATGTTCTAATAGACTTACATACATGTTGGTCTTAGAATAGCGCCAAAACATGTACTTAAGATTTTTTTTTTTTTTTTTTTTTTTTCGTTAGAACCATCCTCTCTCTCTCTCTCTCTCTCTCTCTCTCGTAATCTCTTATCCTCCAAACAATTTGTCAAGATATTTTTTACTTTAACCAGCACACCAAACTGAACCAGCAGGTCATGGCATCTTCTGCAACCCATATCTCTGTTCTTTATTTCGCCAACTCAATACTGCCCAAAAGACCTTCCTCACCTTCCATGTTAAACCCAAAAGCCATGGCCAAAGAGCTTCACTTTAACCAAGATGGTTCAACCACAAAGAAGCTTCAGGTTACAGTCCATGACACTAGTTCTTCAACACCCACATTTGTATTTTGCTGGGCTTGATTTGAATGTCTGGTTTGGACTTTGGTGATGCAGGCAGGGGTGGACATGGTGGCTGAACTTGTTGGGGTGACTTTGGGTCCAAAGGGGAGGAATGTGGTATTGCAGAACAAGTATGGACCTCCAAAAATTGTAAATGATGGTGAAACTGTTCTCAAAGAGGTATTGCACACGTACCCATTTGTCCATTTCCCTTTTCACATTCTTCTTTATCTTGTCCATTTCATTATTTGGTTACACATTTTAAGTTGACAATTATGGCATAGGTGGCTAGAAATTTAAATTACTATTAGTTCAAATTTTCATACAGAGTTGATTATTAATTATTTGTCTTCCTAGTCCTAGAAGTTTACCATGATTTTAATTTGTAAGACTTGTAGTTTTGGTTTGAGATTATGCATTTAAGTTAAGTACCATTGAAGCTATGTTTCAAATGCTTGTACAATTGCGGGAGCCAAGGTTTCAGCATGAGAAATGGTTCCCCGCTTATATATTATCCAGACCTGAAACAATTAAGTGATAGTAAGATAAAATCAATTGGCTGCAATATATAGAACAACTATTACTATTTTTTGTGTATATCATAAATGCAAGTACGATTGTACTTTGTAAGCAAGAACAACATATAAGAGGAAAAGCAGATGTCTTTCATGGTGAGGTGCAAGTGTGCAGTAAGAGAGAAGTGACTTATACCAGGACATATGCGTCTTTTATATCTTTATCACAATTTGCTGGGGATTTTCTTCGTCTTTCATTATCTACTTGCCTCGTTGCAACAACATTTTTTAATTTTATTTGATACCTTTTGATCTCTTACATTATGCATGCATATCAAATTGAGAATTTCATTTTGAGCTTATTTTGTATATATAAATATGTGGGTTGACTTTCAAGTTTTTCACTTATATCATGGCTAGCTTATAGCATTTCATCTATATCAAAAATGGCATTATGGCCATAATTTAATATACAATTTTACTTTTTAAGGGTTTGTCAAAGACTTTAAAAGAAATCTCTATAGAAAGTAACTTCATTTCATTCCCTCATCCCCCTTAATTCTTGCTATTGTTTTACTTCAAATCATTTTTCTCTGACACAATGGTGGAGTAACATCATTAGCAAAGGGAAAGTTCTAATTATTCAAATTACATCATTAACAAAAAGAAAATCTAATATTTAAATCATAACTTTTCTTATCAGGTGCTTTCCCCTTAACTGGTTCTAAATTGTTTTATTTAGATTGAATTGGAGGACCCTTTGGAGAATGTTGGAGTTAAACTGGTGAGACAAGCTGGTGCCAGAACAAATGACCTTGCTGGTGATGGTTCCACTACATCAATCATTCTTGCTCAGGGTCTAATTGCTGAGGGTTTGAAGGTATGAATTGGGTCCTGTACATGAGTAGCCTGTTTATAAATACAACAAAAGAAGTTTTTCTTTTGATGGGTTAAGGACCACTGCATATTCTACCATTGAAATATAATGGAGTGCTTTCTAAACAAGGAAATGCCTGGAAGGCAAGCTTTCTAAAAACACTAGGCAACAAAAGGCAGGGCTTTTTAACATTGTGAAAGTGCACTTCTCAATTAGGCGATAGATAATTTGTGAGTTAAGAAGACAACTGGTTTTGAGTAGGTTCTACACCAATAAGGCCTTACTATCTAGGTTAGGTTGTGTCATAAAAAATTATACAGAAGGCAGGGCTTGTCAATTGCCTCATGAAATTGCTTATATGGAGTTTATATCTCTTACAGTTTTCTCTATATTAAAGGCACTTCTTTTGACAACATATATATATATATATATAAAGGTACCTTCACTTTTAATGGATTAGGAAGTTATGTCAAGCTCTGTCTATATTTTGTTTTAATCATTGAACCTTTCCTAGGTTATTGCTGCTGGTATGAATCCTGTCCAAATTGCTTGTGGGATTGAGAAGACTGCAAAGGCCCTTGTTTCTGAACTGAAATTAATGTCCAGAGAGGTAAACAAGATATTTTTCTTATTTTGGTTTCTCCAAGAAGTATTTTCTCATTTTAGCTGAATTAAACTGCAATACATTTCATATGTATGCAGGTTGAAGATAATGAGCTTGCAGATGTTGCTGCAGTTAGTGCGGGAAATGATCATGCAGTGGGAAACATGATAGCTGATGCTCTTCATCAAGTGGGGAAGAAGGGTGTAGTGACAATTGAAAAAGGAAAAAGTACCGAGAACAGTCTACAAATTGTAGAAGGAATGCAATTTGATCGTGGATATTTGTCTCATTACTTTGTAACTGATCGACAAAAGATGACAGTGGAGTTCCACAATTGCAAGGTAGGAATTGTACAATTTACATAGTCTGGCATGTTCTCCCATGAAGTGATTAGAAGGTGTGAAATTTTTTGTTTGCAGTTACTTTTGGTCGACAAAAAAATCACAAACCCAAAGGAGATATTTAAAATATTGGACAGTGCAGTTAAAGAGAAGTATCCAATTGTGATAGTTGCAGACGGCATTGAGCAGGAAGCTCTGGCTCCAGTAATTAGAAATAAACTCTGGGGTGTGCTGAAGGCAGCTGCTATTAAGGCTCCTGCCTTTGGTGAGCGCAAGAGCCACTACTTAGATGACATCGCCATCTTGACTGGAGGTAGTGGATTAAACACCAGAACTTAGATATTATAGCATCGATTTTGATAGTTCTTATATGTCAATTACAACAGCTACAAACATATATTTCCTTTCATTGGATGAGGAAAAAGAAAGAAGCAACTTTAACTTTATTGGGTATTCCAGTAACCCAAATTCTATGCCTATGCACTTAGGGTTGTTGAAACACCAAATATTAACATGCTGTTTTCAGTAGCTTTTTGAGGTGAACAATAAAAACACATCCTTTGGGCTATATCTCGGTGATAATAATAGTAACAAAGATTAGTATTAGTAGCAATAGTAACACCACTACTACTAGTACTACTAACAGACAATACACTGAATCAATCTAGGTCTGCAATTGATTGTTGTTTGATATTCTAAGATCCTTTATATAAAACTAAATAAATACAATTTCATTTAAATTTAAATATTAAAATTTCGTTTCTTATGTTTCTCCTTAGCCCATCTTGAATATATTTACATAGCGGATCCCTTGCCCAGAAAAATGGGGGGATGGTTGTAGGTCAAGGCAAAGTTAGCCACATCTTGTAAGCACAAATTCTTTTGAAAAATGGATATAAGGTTAAATGGGATTTAGAGATAGGAAATTCATGTAACCAAACTCACGTAGTTTGTGTTAAGACTTAATTAGTTGAGTTGTTCTTTCATCCCTTTCACATTTTGCCTTTTACAGTTCTTCATGTTCTTGCATTCTTGGAGCTTGATAATTTTTGCAGGTACTGTAATCAGAGATGAGATGGGTTTGACCCTTGAGAAGGCTGGCAAGGAGGTGTTGGGCTGTGCTACCAAGGTTTTGATAACCAAGGATTCTACGTTACTAGTCACAGATGGGAGCACTTGTGAAGCGGTTCAAAAGCGGGTTTCTCAAATCCAGGGGCTTGTTGAGGTGCAACTAACATCTCTAGCTGCATTGGTGTATTGTCTGCTTTGAAGTTCCATATTTAATGTTAATTGCAAGAGTAAATAAGCACGCTTTAACACTAGTGCACTGCTGAGTTGTAGAAAGAATTGATGTATTGTTAGCATTCCCAAGAATACCAATGGGATGGTTTCTTGTTTTGCAGAATACTGAAGAAAATTTTCAAAAGAAGATACTGAATGAAAGAATAGCTAGGTTATCAGGGGGAATTGCCATTCTTCAGGTAATCAAAGTTATGTTTACAGCCCGCATCTTGCCAATCTGGGAGTCTGGAGGCTGTAGCTCACTGTCAAACTGACAGACTGAGTTTTATCAATTTAATCCTAGGTAGGAGCGCAAACACAAGTTGAATTGAAGGATAAACAACTCAGGATTGAAGATGCTTTGAATGCAACCAAGGTAGCAAATCTCTTTTTTATCTCATTAGAAGCTGGTTTGTGAATCAGTAAAGTAACCTACTAACTTGGAATATTACAGTCAGCAATTGAGGAAGGTGTTGTAGTTGGTGGCGGATGTTGCCTTTTGAGGCTATCTACAAAGGTAGATGGCATCAAACAACTCTTGGACAATGAAGAACAGAAGGTACATCTCCGTCTTTTCCTTCCAGATTACATATCACAATCAGTGGCCTTAATATTTGAAGTCCACTTAAGTTCATTTCCCAATTTCTAAATCAAGTGTATGTCATATATTACATATCCATATGGTGTTGTAGTGATGCAATTAGTTTCCTTTGACTGTACATAAAAAGATTATGAATTTAGAAATAGACGTGCTTTACAGATTGGAGCTGAGATCTTCCGAAGAGCTTTGCATTATCCTGCAAGACTGATTGCCAAAAATGCTGGTGTAAATGGCAATGTGGTTATAGAAAAGGTCTCTGCACAATAAGCCTTATTTTCTTTTTTAAGTAAATTGAGATTAAAAAAAAAAAAAAAAACCAAATTATGCTGTTTGTTATAGATATACAATCCATAAACTGCCCTGTTAAATAATGTTTGCAGGTTCTTTCTAATGATAATATTAACTATGGATACAACGCTGCAAGAGACTGTTATGAGGATTTGATGAAGGCAGGAATTATGGATCCATCAAAGGTATCATCAACTGAATGGTTTTATCACTAATGAGCTCTAGCTCAGATGGCACCTCCTCTCCCTATAAGAAAGGGTGGAGGGTAAGTTTGTGGGTTCAAAACCCACTGGATGCATATGTAAACTTACAAATCAAAAATATAAAGAACGGATATATTAGAAGATGCTCGTATCACTGGCCTAATTACCTGGACATGTGAGTGTTGGGCGTACCATGTGCCAATATATTTCACCCCATGAGAAAGCTACCAGATGATCTGGAGAGATGTTATCTAACTGTAATGCAGAAAACATTACAAATGAATATATTTCAATGAAATTAGATTAAGATCTCAATCAAGAACATATATAATTAAGGATTTCAGTTTTAACTTTTAAGCAGAAAATCTAGTCTTTGACCTAACCAATATGTAGGAGAAATTATAGCTGATAAAATTATCTCCTTGATCAAACATTGGAGCAGGTGGTTAGATGTTGTTTGGAGCATGCAGCATCTGTAGCCAAGAGTTTTCTGACTTCTTCTGCAGTTGTAGTTGACATCAAGGAACTAGAGCCCATCCCAAGGAGACCACCAATGCCAACATCAGGTGATTTCTGCATTCCCAAAGAAGTTTTAATTTCTTCATCTGTGACATATTATAGCGAGTTAAGTGACAATATATTTCAATATTTTATCATTCAGGTCTTAGCCCAATGAACTTTTAGTTTGGGGGATGGACTTATACGCCTATCCAGCTCTTAAAATGCTGCACTCATTCTAGTCCTTTATAAGTTTACTCTTTCAATTCTATTCCATTCTTTTATGAACTCCCAAACAAAGCCTTATAGGATTTATCAATTATACAAAAGTTACCTAAAAATCCCAATTTACCGATACAATGGTGCTGATGTTCAATTCAATTCCTTCACGCTAATTTGCCTCGGGGGCCTGAAGAGGGAATCCAACAAGATAAGGTGGTTGCCTAAGTTAGCTCACTTTGGAAAGGGATATGGTATGGTACTAGTGATGTTGCTTTCCTCAATGGAGGTTAATTTTTTCTGTGGTAATGACAACAGAACCTCAAAGGATCAAGACAGAATTTACCTTGAAATGTATTACTGGCTAAACATATGATACATTTGGAAAAGCTATAAGCTATAACAATTTTGTAAACCTGGTCTAAATTGTTATGTGTTTCCAGGCTCACCCTGCCTGTCTTCGGAGAAATATCAATTCACAATATAGCCTTTTTTTACTTTGGGGTAAAAGAAACTCAGGAATTATCAATTTATAATTTTAGAGGTTGTAAAATTATTCAAAACGAACCAATATTCCTTAGAAAATTTTCTTATCATTTGTGTTTGTGGATCCCATATATTTGATAGGCAATAAACTTACTCCTGATGAAAATAAGGTTGTGAATAGTAAGAAGTGAACGTATTTGGATTGGGAGCAAAGCTGTCCTTTGGTAAAGGAAAGGATATAAGGTATGAAGAAACTGCGCAGGATAAAATGAAATTACTCTTGTCTTGACTAGGGGAGATGGTGCTATTTCTCACCTCTAACTCGAGAGACAATGTTTTTCATAATTATTAATAACGGTCGACATGATCTGTTGGGATTAGTTCATAATAAAATTAATGTTAGTGTTGAATTCAGATGAAGAATTGTGAAAAAGTAGTGAAAAATATTGTCTCCATCCTTGTTAATTTCTCACTCATTCTTAGTGACATGTATCCTACAAGTTAAAGATAATAACCACCATCAAGTGGGAACCTGGGAGGGATAGCGTCACCATAATCGTTGAATTAATTGGGTTCGTCATCCACAATACTGAGTTTTTAGAAAGATGTCAGCATGTTGTCATGTAATTGTAATGTAGTGCATTCTTTGATTTTTATTTATTTATTTAGGCTTGAATCTCAAGAAGAAAAAACGTATGCATTTATATCCAAATATTAGTTTATTAAAATAATCAATAGAGTAAATGCATATATTAATTATCTATAATTGTATATTAATTATTTATATAAAAAAATTTATATGATTATTTTTATATAGTGATAGGCCAAGAATGTATTGATCCATTGTGATAAATTAACCAATTAATTAGTCAAGTAAATTAATTAAGTTAATTAACATGCAATTTGAGTGGTAACACATACAAATCACCAACTACGTTAATATGTAGTAGAAAATAAAGTTGACACGGTGATTTGTTTACAAATGGGGAAAACCTTCAAGACAAAGACCTCACCGGGTGATTTTAAGGTCATTACTCCCGAGAATCCACTATTATCACAACAAGCAGTTACAAGTAAAGGAATCCTAGTACCTTATACCAATCTACAGTTGAACTTTTATCTCAATACACAATTGGACTTGTTCTGTAGTGACAATCTCTCTTTTTCAATATATGGCTCCTAGTACGTGATTAACCAATTGATGCACGAATCCATGTACGTGACTAACCACCAACTTGAGAATAATGTTGGCTGCAAATTTTTTCAGTTCATCAACATGATGAAGATCACAAAACTCCTTGATTACAAAACTCTACGGTGTACAAATGTAACAGCTATTTGAAGAGGAAGATAAACTAGGGCAAATTGTCTCCGGTCACAATATGCTTGTGAAAAACCTTTGCATCAAGTTGCACTCACTTGCATCATCTGTGACAACCTTTAAAATAATTCTTATATATGTTTAGGGTTGTGGGAAAAAAAAAAAACCTAAACATGTATAACAAATTGGAATGAAATCAAATCTGAAAATCTGATTTTCTTAAATCTCGATAAATAGGGTATCTATCAAGCAATTGTCAAGTATCGGGCAAAAGCTACCTTTTAAACCTTAATAGATGCTATCTGTCGAGCTAACTGTCGAGTTTTAAAATCCAACTCTTCTTCACTTGATTCCTGGACAAATTTGTATGGATTTAACACTTAGACTTGAAACCTTGTTCCTTGAAGTATTAAACACATCCTAGATTTACCAAATTACAAGTAAAGTGCGTTTTGTCAAATGATTAGCCAATTCTACATTGACATATGTTATTAACATGATTCACATATGTCCTAACAATCTCCCCATTTGTCAATCCATGATAAAACTATAACAAACAAATGAACATATAAGAAAAATCATAAATCACTCAACTCATACTCACTTGTTGAATATAATAAAATATATCCTAACACAAACTCTTGAAAAATTTTGCAAGAAAAGAGTTCATGACAAGGAAAACTTTGACAACTTGTATTTTTAAAACACTTTAAACAAAACACATCACGACATCTTAGTGTGAAACAGAAATAAAATATTGCATATAATATATAAGAAGTATGTGCGTAAAGAAAGAAAAGAAACAACACATGAAAAGATAGGTGAAATTATAATAAAAACCTCAATATATATACACATCAATGAACACAAGGTTTGCTATCACAATGTAAGAACAATGTAACTAATAAGTAAAGAAAAGAAAAGAAACAAAAAGTCCTCACTACATCCCTCATAAAAAGAAAACAAACTCCCCTTAACAAAAATATCTATCTCCTATACTAACTCTCCCCCTAAGAATATGACTACTCTCATATCAAAACTATTTCCTCTTTTTGTCATGAATGACAAATGGCAAGTAACTCAAGTAGTCATCACGTCATCACTGGAAGAGTTAGCGTCCTCATCTTTGTCATCATCATCGTCATCGGAGTCACCATCATCGTCTTCGTCCTCAGATGCCTCTAGAGAAAGAGAGGGAGATTCTACGAAGCCACCAAGGCGAGCCTACCGTCTGGCAATACAGCTGACATGGGTGTTCACCTAACACAACTCATCACTGAGTGTGTCAAGGCGAGCATCTATGCGCTGAATCTGCGCCATGACCACCTCGAGAGTCACACCACCTGCCGATGAAGAAAGAGAGGATGTAGATGGAGTAGAAGAAGCTGGAGGAGTCGCCATCTCAATCTGTGGCCGCTTTAGTCGAAGTTGGGCCTCACTCCATCTAATGGTAGTAGCGTCTATGGCATACATAGCAGAAAAGTGTGGAGACTTAGGATAGGAGACAGAAAAATGGTGGAGAATCCACGTGATAGTCGAAGGGAAAATAAGCTTTATCTAGGTCGTCATATCCCTATAAACATCTATAAGAGAGAGAACGAGGTGAGAGGGAAAATCTATAGTAAGTCCCTCAAGTAAAGATAACAAAAATCGAGCACATGGCTCAATAATGGAGTTATAGTGAGACAAAGGATGAAGAACGAATGTCATCACCATGTTAAGGAATCTCGGACCTTTTGTAAAGCCTGAGCAAAGAGTGTTTTGACTGTCACCCTAAGATGAAGGTGTCTTACAGAAGAGAGATGAGAGTTCGTATTTGGACACAGTCTTAAGACACTCACAGTCAGGGTAGTCAACAAACTCTACCCTTGGTATGTGTAGTACCTCGGATATAAGATCCAGACAGACTACAATGCGCGTACCTCAAACGCAAGTGATAAACTGAGGTACAGAATAGTCGAATCCGTGCATATTGGAGTAAAACTCCTATATGATTACGGAATGATAGGTGACCGAGATGCCATACAGTGACTCCCAACCCTTACTGTAGATGACAGTGGAAAGGTTAATATCGAAAAAATCCGATAGAACGACTTGGCATTTCGAATGAATGTCGTGTTGTGAAAAGTTCTCTGAAAAGTTCTTACGGGCTTTATCATCACAATACCGAACGCGTGATGGAGTAGGGTCAGCAAAAGGAGAAGAAAAAGATGCCCCATAACGAAGAGAGTTCCAGGACGGAGTGGATTTCCGTTTAGGTGCCATAGAGCAACTAACGAAAGAAAGAGAGCGAGAGAAACTTTGCAAAAAAGAACCATTACAGTTTAATATCAGTATGATAGAAACAAAATTGGTATGTATGCATGAAAAATGCATGAACATGTGACATGAAAAAGTAAAAATATCATGGGTTCAGCCCAATCCAAACCTACCAGCACACATCATTTCAACATAGTAATCACACATCTAAAATGCATGAATTATTGTTAAAATGCAAATGTGATGCAATACATGATCATTTAAAATCATTTAAACAAAAACCCATACCAAAAACTTCACAAAAACCTCAACAATTTTGAAAGCCCCCAAAATTTATCAAAAACCCCTAAAAGTTAGGTTAAAAAGATGAAATGCATGATTAAATGCAAGAAAGGAGATCATACTAGAGGAAGAAATCACCCTTGAGGCCGAAGATTAAGCGAGGAAAATTTTTTTAGTGAGAGAAGGGAGTTTATGGAGGTAAGGAGTCAAAAAGTGTCGAGAGAGATCAGTGAGAAATGAAAAAAATCACGCTGACTTTATATATAGACAAATACACAGCTCGATGGATCGACAGGTATCGAGAGGTGTCGAGAATTAAAAATGGCCAGATGGAGCTATCGAGAAGCTATCGAAAGCTGTCCACAGCAATTTGACCTTGATGGATTGAGAAGCTATCAAGAATTTATCGAGCATACAAAAATTTCATTGATGGATCGAGAAGCTGTCGAGCAGCTATCGAGACTGATTTTCAAAAACCTCGATGGATCGAAATTGCAATAACAGCTATCGAGAAAAGAAGCTCAAAAGGCTAGATAGATAGCCTAGCTATCGAGAGGTGTCAAGATTGCTTAAAACGATTTTTCAAAGAAGAGAAAAACACAAACATGAATGCAATCAAACATACTACTCAACCAAAGATCCAAACAACTTTTTAAGCTCTCAAAAACATCTCTCAACAAGAAAAATGTCAAGCATTTAGATCAAAAACACACACACACACACACACAAACAAGTCTAACTAATTTTGTATTTCAAAAATAAGTCAAGACAGTTTAGTAAGTATATATTAACACATATATTCCTTGTGATGGCCAAATCACATTGTACCTGCACATGTATCAAGAGTAGCAAAGAATATTGCATGTTGTGTGTGAAAAACATCACAAGATTGCATAAGTGTCTTCATGTTATGACGATTTGAGATATGAGAAAATCACTTTACTCACACACAATCGTAACTGCTTGATGGAGACTATTACCTTCGAGGTACATCTTATAACTCCCACATCTCCTAGAAAACATGCTTGCAATCATATATAAAGCATTTTGATTTTTTTTTTTTTTGATTTATTTATTTTTCTTTGCATATTTTTCTTTTAAACAAACCATGCATGGGCATATAGGAGAGAGAAAAGAAATACCCAATGATGTTAAGCATTTGACATTGCACTTTTACTATATCAAAGCATACAGATGTCATTTCATAATTGGCGAACAACAGTAGTGAGATGGTTATTTATGCATTTCTCTTAGGATTTTCTAGTCATTTCTGTAAAAAAGAGTGATACGAGTGTTAAGTACAAGAGATTACTTAATCTTACTCATCACAAACACGAGTCACAAAACTCACTCGCTTAGTTATGCATAGAGATGCTCATCTAAACTACAAAAGATATAAAGTTTAGAAAACTTTGTTTCAATGGTCATCCAAGGTACATAAGTACCAATGTACACAAAACACACATTGTTTTTATATTTTTCTGATTTTTCAATTTTTTTTTTAATTTTTATGAAAAGCAAAATAAAACAAAACTGAAAATAAACAAACAAAAACATGTTAAACAAAGTAAAGCATAAAACTCGACTGACTCAAAACAAGAAGGCAAAACACACAAGTAATGCATACTCAAAAACAAGAAGGGGAGAGAGAGAGGAAAAAAAAAAGTGATTAAATCACTTGGATTCTTTTTTCTTCCACACCTTGGAAGAATCTTTTCGTTTGGCAAACCTTTGATCTAGCAATGAGGGGAAAGAATTGAAACCATTCAAGTTCGAAAGGAACATGTGGGCTTTGAGTAGATCTTCAAGAGGAGCAAAAGAGAATGGAAACTGATTCTGGTTTCCCGATGAGATCATACTGTTACTCTGTTGAGTGGCTAACCACTTATAGTAATTTAGTCGAGTATGTCCAACTACTCCACAATGATAATAGAGATGTTGTTTCTTCTATTTAGATTTTTGAGTATTTCCCTTCTTAGCCTTAGGGTTTTTAGTCTCTTTCTTATAAAGCTTAGGAGGTGCTCCTAAGATAGATTTACCATTATCTATGTTCTCACTGGCTAAAACAGTTTTCACATCATTGTTCTCAAATTCTACATTATTAGCAAATGAAACAAAGACAGTAGTACTAGTAGAAGCAATTCTAGAAGAAGAGAAATTATACCCTAAATCGGTTCGATCAGAAGCAGATTTCTAAAGGCTAAGCATCTCGTCAAGCTTTGTAGTTGGAGTCCTTTTCAACTGAGCTCTAACTTGGAACAGCTCTGCCTTAAGCTTCTTAGTCTTCTCAGCCAAGAAATTATTTTCAAACTGCAGTGCTTCAATGATCTAATTAGCTTCATCAAATATTGTGGAGATTTCTTTTCGTTCAAGCTCCAAATCACTGAGCTTCTTGGTGGCCAACCTATACAACTTCTCATGCTTTTCCGAGATCTTGTATAATTTTGCAAAGGTTGTGTGGATGTCATCTTGTTCATCCATCTTCTTAAATTTAGATTCCACTAAGCCCTCTTCTTTATTCACATCTTCAACAATCCCCTTAGTAGGATTTACAGTGACAGTGAAGGCATTTAGGATTCCATCATCCTTATTATCAGAATTATCCTCAAGCTCAGCATCACTTAAGGTGGCAACAAGTGCCTTGCTCTTCCCAATGGTCTTGAGATAGTAATGCACTCTTATTTTATATGACCGAAGCCCTGACACCCAAAGCACTTTGGTTCTAAGGGAATAGTGTATTGATCGCTATCCTTAGCATCCTTCTTTCCTTTATCTTGGTTATTGAACTGAGACGAACTGGACTGCTTGTGATCTTTGTCAAATCTTTTAGCATTGGCATTCTTCATAAACTTTTTGAATTGCCTAGTGATATAGGATTTCATCTTAGAATCTTCATCGTCTAAAGACTCATTAGTGTCACTGCTTTTAGCCTTCAATGCCATGCTCTTGCCCTTACTAGATTTCCTAATCCTTGTCAAACCTAACTCATAGATTTGCAAATTGCCAACCAGCTCTGTCAAAGGAATTTTGTCAATATCCTTTGATTCTTCAATCACGATGATCTTGGCATGAAATCTCTCGAGTAGAGATTTGAGCACCTTTCTAACAATCTTAGGTTTAGGAATGGTTTTCCCAAGATTAAAGGCTGAGTTCACTATGTCCTTGAGCTTGACATAAAACTCATCGAATGACTCATCCTCTTCCATCTTAATCTCTTCAAAACTTGTGGTAAGCCTCTAAAACTTTGAATCCTTAAAAGCCTTGGTTCCTTCATAGGTTGTCTGGAGGATTATCTATGCTTCCTTTGCAATTTCAATAGAAGATATATTCTTGAACTTCTTATTCGTGATTGCACTGAATAAGACATTCAATGCCCTACTGTTGAAGTTAGCCACTTTGATTTTTGCATTATCCCAATCAGCTTGCACTTCCTTAGGCTTGGTCCAACCTATCTCCACAGCTTGCCACACTTTTTCATCTTATAACTGCAAGAAAACTCTCATGCGTACTTTCTAGTATGCATAGTTAGTGACATCAAATAAAGGAGGTATAATTAAAGATTGTCATCTATCCACGATAACAGGGGTCAATAGATCATACAGCAAAGATTAACCCTAATTAGAGTGTGCCTGCTATAATACCACTTAATAGACCAAGAATGTATTGACCCCTTATGATAAATTAACCAATTAATTAGCCAAGTGAATTAATTAAATTAATTAACATGCAATATCCATGGTAGCACAAACAAATCACCAATTAAGTTAATATGCAGTGAAAAATATAGTTGACGCAGTGATTTGTTTACGAATGGAAAAAACCTCCAAGGCAAAAATCTCATAGGGTAATTTTAAGGTAATCACTCCCGAGAATCCACTATTATCACAACAAGTGGTTACAAGTAAAGGAATCCCAATACCTTATACCAACCTACAGTTGAACCCTTACCTTAATACCCAATTGGACTTGTTCTGTAGTGACAATTTCTCATTTTCAATGCATGGCTCTCAGTACGTGACTAATCAATTGATGCACGAATGCAAGTACGTGACTAACCACCAATTGATGTTGGCTACAAAGTTCTTCAGTTCATTAACATGTTAAAGATCACAAAACTCCTTGGTTACAAAACCCTACAGTGTATAAATGCAGTAGCTTCTTGAAGAGGAAGATGAACTAGGGCAAATTGTTTCGGTCACAATATGCTTGTGAAAAATCTTTGTATCAAGTTGCACTCACTTGCATCATTTGTGACAGCCCATAAAATAATTCTTATATATGTTTGGAGTTATGAGAAAAGAAAGCCTAAACATGCATACACAGATTAAAATGAAATCAAATCTAAAAATATGATTTTCTTAAATCTTGATAGATAGGGTATTTATCGAGCAGTTGTTAAGCATCGGGCAAAAGTTGCCTTTTAAACCTCGATAGATGCTATTTGTCGAGTTTTAAAATTCAGCACTTCTTCACTTAATTCTTGGACAGATTTGCATGGTTTTAACACTTGGACTTGAAAATTTGTTCCTTGAAGTATTAAACACATCCAAGATCAACCCAATTACAAGTAAAGTGCATTTTGTCAAAGGATTAGCCAATTTTACATTGACATATGTTCCTAACATGATTCACATATGTCTTAACATATAACTTATATAAGAAACTATTTTTTGGAATATGTCATTGTTTCTCACATTCAGTTTCTTTGACAACAATTTGAAACAAAAACCATCAAAAATTATACTTATGTGAATTCATTAAAATCAATCTTAACCATTTAGATTTCTTAACTTGTTTTAGTGACATGTAATATATATATATATATATATATATATAACCAACATTATAGTATTTATTCTATGTATTTAAAATGAGTATTAATTGGATAAATACATTTATTTATTTACATTAATTATTTAAGTATAATGAAATTTTGATGTCATTTTTCTAATATTTATATAAGAAATAGTTGATTTGAAATATGACATTGTTTTTCAAATTTAGTTGCTTTTACAGCAATTGAAACAAAGTCCAAAAATAAATAAATAAATAAATAAATAGTTGTCGATTCAAACAAGCGTTCATATTTTTAATAACTTTCTATTTAGTTGATTTTTAATCATTGTAACACATAATAAATATTACACAAGATCCTTATAAAGTTCGAAACTGTGTGTTTGGGGTGCATATAAAGGGAAAAAATACCCTAGGGTTGAACAAGTGATATGAAGAGATGAGAATAAAAATAAAATAAAAAATTTTAATTGAAGAGATTTTTGATGGTTTAGTAAAGTTAATTTAAATCGAGAGAAAATAACAATATATTAAGGCGCTAAGGTTTAGGGATTCACACACAACACATCTATTGGTAGTTTTAACAATATTTATTTTATAACTCAACTAAAATTCATATGAATGATGATCTTAGTTGGATGATTTAATAGTGAAAACTCAAGAATTAATTGTCTAAGGTAGTTTCATGAAATTGATTAATTTTAGGCAAAACAAAACTAGTGAATTAGTTCACAAGAAATACTAAGTATTTAATGTGCCTGGAGTCTACGCTAAATCAAAGAATTATACAGAACTAAACATTTTTCTAGATGAGTAAATCAATCAAAAACATAATAAAATAAGTATTAAAACTATAAAATAATTGTTAAGAACATACCAATAAATGATTGGGTTTCACCCCTTGCCTTAGCAGGGCTAGCAAGTCATAACATAAAACTCTAAAATAGGTAAAAAAAAAACTTTAAGAAAATCTAAATTATGTTCTATGACAGCTCTCCCCTGAATTTTTCCCTGGAGACCCTTTAAATAGGTCAATGAATCCTATTACAAGTTGAATTCTCGTTTGGAGAAAATATCAGATTTTTAGGCTTCACTTAACTGACATTTTCGGCTCATTTAACTTCAGAATTCGGACTTTTGGTAACTACAAAGTTGTAGCCCTTTAACACTTTACAGCCTAACTTGAATCATCTCGATTGAACATCTTAGTCAAAAGTTATGCTCCAAATATGGCCCAACCCACAAGGCCAACAATGATGTGAGGAAGAGAAAGAGGAATGGTACCGTGTGAGATAAAAATTGGGCTTGAAATGGTATAGTGATTACTGATTACTGAGCCCGGAATCACACAACATGGCCCAGCCCAGGAGGCCAACAGCGAGACACAGACAGTAATCTTAATCTTTTTGTTTCCTTTCGCCGCTCGTCTTGTTTTGGATTCTCTCAGACAGAGAGAGAGAGAGAGAGAGAGATCATTCAAAACATGATGATGATGAGTTTATGTGTGCAGTGTGTACTAGACTTAGTGGTAGCTGGTTTCTCTTTGATGATTGGTCTCGGAATTTTTGCCTTTATTGCCTCCATTCTTTGCTCTGCTGCTTTCTTCCACAACGCCAAGGAAGTCTTTTAATTCCATTTCAAGGTATTTACTAGTCTTTTTTTGGTAGAATATAGTGATTTGCCATCGTTATCAATATCTCCTATACTCAACAAAACATATTGCTTTTTCTGTAGCCATTAATTAGAGTACGGTTGATTTCCAATTAGGCTCACAAAATGCTATGACAATAATGTTATTAGGCCTGCTAATTCATTATACGGCAATTTGTATATAAAGGACCCAATGAACATTGAAATGCTCATTAATCCAACAACTGAGGAACTAAGTACCACTTGAGATCTTCTCAGTTGAAGCTTCCATTGTATGGTTGATGCAGCTGCAGAAGAACAAATTGCTCTGGATGGCATGCTAGATATGTAATCCTCATTATGAGAAAAATTCATTAGTACAAAAAATATATTTATATAGATTAAATTTTTTTTAGAAGAATATAGATTGAAAGTTATTTTAAGCTTTTATGGGTTTTAGATTTCTCTACTATTTAGACCAGTTCTCTGTTTTGGTAAATCCCAATCTTATTAGATACTTGTTGATCTGATAATATGATGGTATATCTCTTCCTTTTAAATGCTAAGTTCAATTGGTACTTCTTTGTGTTCAGATCCCTCATCCTCATTGTAATTATCAAATTATCAATATATATATATATATATATATATGAAATAAGAAAGAAGTTTTTTTTATTGTAACTAGTGCTAAAACAAACACATTATAGTACATAAGACAAGGATAATAGCTCACATAATTTTGACTTATGAACAGGTTGCTTAGAAACAATATTGTCCAAAATTTAATATATTGCAAGATTATATGTCAAGTGCAGTCTTAGTCAAAAGACTCAAAACTACTTCGAGTTCGCTAAGTGCAATAGTTGCTAATATGTCTGGGACTTGGGGTGCCCAAACTAGTGCCATGAAACGCATAAATTGAAAATCCAAATATGGATTTTCATTCTTGTATTAGAATCTACAAGATGAATATGCAAACAGAGTATAAGTTTATTAATCTCATGGTCTACGTTGGTTGTTTCAGACTATAATTTGTAGTATGTTGATTGTAAACAGGTTTGCAGGAAATTAATTGTTACTGATTCAATGATTAGCACTTATTAGATATCCCTTTGTGGTTGGCCAACTTTATATTTTCATTACAATTTGCTCTTGTAGCTTTGTGGTAGTCTGTTTTGTTATAAATCATTGCGAAAAGTGTACATTCAATTACTACTTACTACAAGGATGTGAAATATAATGTATCTGTATTACAGTGAAAAATGCATTTTTGAACAGACTAAGTTTTTTGATAAAAACATGATTTCATCAAACGGAACAAGTAACGGCATTATTCATCCAAGCATCCCAAACACTAAGATGGAAAGATTTATTACCAACCAGAACACTTTTGTGGCACAACAGGCTTTAAGTTGAATGGGAATGTAATTTTCTTTTTACTACACTCTTTTCAGGTTTTTACTTCTTATACTGTCATTTTAGTGCTTTTCACAGACTAATATGGATATAATAACTTGTGTATTGAATTAATATTTTTAGGTGTTCCTGGAAGTACAGAAGGAAGTTTGAAAATGTAGTTTCTTGTTTCTTGTGGAACTTCTAACTATTATGGAGTGACACTATATTTCCACTCGCCTGTATGTACTCAAAGAATGTAGCATTTTTCCTACTATTGAGCAATAAAAATCTGGCAATTTTGATCTTTACTAGACTTTTTTCAGCATTTTTTTTTTTCAATTTAATATTCTTATGTATCTTTTAGGTTGCCCTTCCATATGAAATCTAGAGGTTGAACATTTTGGCTTACAAATTTGAATACTGTAGCTTGTAGCAGGGCTGGCACTAGGCTTAGGCCTAAAGCCTCCCATGGCCTCTCATACAAAAAGGCCCCAAAATTATATTCTCACCCAAGGAAGCCCCTTAATTAAGTTTCAAGATATTTATTTTCTACCCCTTCAATATCCAAATTCACCTTCATCTTCATGAATTGGTTTTAGAGAGCTGGAGTATGGCAATCTAGCTTTGTTAGCCAAGCAAGGTTGGCTTCTAATCCACAATCCACGATCATTATAATTCCAAGTACTGAAGCTTAAGGTTTTTTTCTTACATATCATTCCTAGAAGCCCCAATGCCCACCCAATCATCTTACACTTTGCATAGTATCAGGGGCGGAGCCACATAGTGGCTTGGGGGGACCCCGGCCCATGCAAAAATTTTTTTTTTTTTTTTTTTTCCATTAGAGTAGGTAGGAAAAAAAAAATTGGCCCCCCCAATATTGGACAATCGGCCCCCCCATGCCCAATTCTCAACTATTCTCTCAAGCCCAGCTTTAGTTGTAGACCTTATCACCTTATATACTCCAAATAAAACAAGCTGGCCCGCTCAAGTCCAAATACTAAAAACAAAACTTCACTTTCTCTACATCTCAAAAAATCCACCCACCCACGGAATCTCTTTCTTTACTTCTTATTCTTTTGTTTGGTCTTTTTTGATACACTTTCATTTGCACCGGTACCGTTGCCTACCTACCAGCTCCCAAAACTCCAATTCTTTGTACTCACAGTCTGGAAAAAAATGAAAAAAAATTCTGACCAATTTTTTCTTTCTTCATCAGCTTTAGTTTTGGAACTTGGTGACTGGTGAGTTTTCTTCTCTTTCTTAAGCATTAGATATTCATCTCTTTTTAGTGTCTTTTTTTTTTTTTTTTTTCTCAACTATCTACACCTTAAGCCTACTATTTGTTACATTATTATTCAATGTTTTAAGACTATTATTTATTTCCTTTGATTCAATGTTTCAAGACTATTTTTGTTACATTATGTTTTAAGACTATTATTTATTTCCTTTGATTTAATGTTTCAAGACTATTTTTGTTACATTATTATTCAATATTTTAAGACTACTATTTGTTTCATTTGGTTCAATATTTCAAGACTGTTTTTATTACATTATTATTCAATGTTTTAAAACTACTATTTATTTCATTTGGTTCAATGTTTCAAGACTTTTCATCTCTCACATACACAAAAAACTCTTTGCATTTCCATTCACCTTTTTTCATTTCTACTCCTTTATATACACATGTCCATAGCCTTTCATACCATCCCATCTCAAACACACTTAGGGTTCGTTTGGTTCCTGTAAAATATTTTCCGAAAAATATTTATTTTCCGAAAATGCTATTTTCCGGAAAAGAAAAATATTTTCAAGTGTTTGGTTGCATTATAAAAATTGTTGTAAAAAATATTTGCATGTGTTTGGTTCTATTATGAAAATGTTATTTTCCTACCATTTTTCACATTTTCTCAGCTATTTTCTCAGCATCCAAACAAATTTTGTTACAAAAAATTTCAAAATCACAGCCAAATCCTAACACCACACATCACCAAAACTCCAATTCAACCCACGGCAGCAAACTCCGGCAATCAAAAGCCATAAAAGAAACAAAACCAAAGAAAAAAAAATCATCAAATTCGGTCTGCTCATTGCTGTGAGGTGACTGGGTTCGATTGGCAAGCACGGTGCGACTTGCGGTTCGACTCGCCGGTGCGACTCGCTGGTTCGACTGGGTTCGATCGGCACGGCGCGGTGCGACTCGCTGGGTTTGGATCGAAGGTGCGACTGAGTCTGCTCGTTGCGGTGAGGCGATGGGGACTGGGTTCGTGGGTTCGTGGTCGCCGGCAATGGGCACTGGGCTCTCTCTTTCTTTCTCTCTCTGTTTCTCAGTTTTTCAGAAAATAGTATTTGAAGTGAAAATAGAAAGGGAAGTGATTTTCACCTTTGACCACTGGTCAACTAAAATCAATTTCCGGAAAATTGATTTTCCGTGTGCAACCAAACACCCATAATTACAGAAAAGTATTTCCGAAAATGATTTTCACCCAAAACAAACACAGTCTTAGACAAAAAAATGATGTCATTTACTTTCAACTTTTCAACGACACTTATATAACTCCAACATTGTAGTATCATTTGATTGTAACTCGTATGAGTAGGCTATGACCAAGAAAGGGGGCTTGCGTTTTTTACTCAGTGACGGTAGCTTACGGTTTTAATGTTCAAGTCAGACATTCTAAACTTTGTGAAGATTATGATTCGCTTGGAGTCTTTGGGTGTTTGAGATTTTGGTTTGGGAAAGTTTTAAATGTTTTTTTTTTTTTAACTAAAGAAAAAGAAAAAGAAACATTCTAATTGATTATTTATGAAGTTACCTATTTTTTTAATAAAATTTTGTGTTAGAATTCATAATTTATATGTTTCTTTGTAAGTTCATTTTACTGCTATTTTGTGCGGTGTGAACCATAATGATAAAAACAAAAATTGATGGTGATTTAAAAGTGTTTTTCGCCTTTTTTTTAAAAAAAAGGATATGAAAGCCCAACTAAAGACTATTGAATTTTGATAAATGAATGTGTTTTTAGCAAATTTCTCTTTGCTTAATCACGTTCTCTTTATGTTGATACTTACAAATGATTTCCTTAATTTCATTGAGATAATTAATTTGGTGTTTGTGATCAAAGTCTCTATATTTGGTTGTGAGAATAAAGTGGTTGAGAAAATGTTTGGTAGGTTGCTAAAATTTATGTAATTTCAAGATATAAAAGTATTATATACTTTAAATTCTTATTTGTAGATTTCAAAATCATTTAATCAGTCTGAAAAATAAAATCTATTTTTAACAGTAAATATTATAATATATTATAATCTTACAATCTTATACAATTTTTTTAAAAGAAAATATGAATTAAGAAAATCAAGTTTCAAAATTAAAAATTTTGTGGGCAAACATAAATATTATACAAAAAAATAAGTATTAAGTATTATATGAAGATTTTAATATACATAAAAATGATTTCAAAAAAGTAGAGACCTCATGCGAGAGAGCATGAGGTTCTATCATGTGGCGGACTCGATGAAAAGAATTGAAATACCCTTAAGCCTACTATTTGTTACATTATTATTCAATATTTTAAGACTATTATTTATTTCCTTTGATTCAATGTTTCAAGACTATTTTTGTTACATTATGTTTTAAGACTATTATTTATTTCCTGTGATTCAATGTTTCAAGACTATTTTTGTTATATTATTATTCAATATTTTAAGACTACTATTTGTTTCATTTAGTTCAATGTTTCAAGACTATTTTTATTACATTATTATTCAATATTTTAAGACTACTATTTATTTCATTTGGTTCAATGTTTCAAGACTTTTCATCTCTCACATACACAAAAAACTCTTTGCATTTCCATTCACCCTTTTCACTTCTACTCCCTTATATACACATGTTTATAGTCTTTCATACCATTCCATCTCAAACACACTTAGACCAAAAAATGATGTTATTTACTTTCAACCTTTCAATGACACTTACATAACTCCAACATTGTAGTATCATCTGATTGTAACCCGTATGAGTAGGCTATGACCAAGGAAGGGGGCTTGCGTTTTTTACTCAGTGACGGTGGTTTACGGTTTTAATGTTCAAGTCAAACATTGTAAACTTTGTGAGGATTATGATTCGCTTGGAGTCTTTGGGTGTTTGAGATTTTGGTTTGGGAAAGTTATAAATGTATTTTTTTTTTTAACTAAAGAAAAAGAAAAAGAAACATTCTAATTGATTATTTATAAAGTTATCTATTTTTTTAATAAAATTTTGTGTTAGAATTCATAATTTATATGTTTCTTTGTAAGTTCACTTTACTGCTATTTTGTGCGGTGTGAGCCATAATGATAAAAACAAAAATTGATGGTGATTTAAAAGTGTTTTTCGTTTTTTTTTTTTTTTAAAGGATACGAAAGCCCAACTAAAGACTATTGAATTTTGATAAATGAATGTGTTTTTAGCAAATTTCTCTTTGCTTAATCACGTTCTCTTTATGTTGATATTTACAAATGATTTCCTTAATTTTATTGAGATAATTAATTGGGTGTTTGTGATCAAAGTTTCTATATTTTTTTTTTTTTTTTTTTTTTTTGAGAAAGCAAAGTTTCTATATTTGGTTGTGAGAATAAAGTGGTTGAGAAAATGTTTGGTAGGTTGCTAAAATTTATGTAATTTTAGGATATAAAAGTATTATATACTTTAAATTCTTATTTGTAGATTTCAAAATCATTTAATCAGTTTAAAAAATAAAATCTATTTTTAACAGTAATATATTATAATCTTATAGTCTTATACAATTTTTTTTAAAGAAAATATGGATTAAGAAAATCAAGTTTCAAAATTAAAAATTTTGTGGGCAAACATAAATATTATACAAAAAAAAAATAAGTATTAAGTATTATATGAAGATTTTAATATACATAAAAATGATTTCAAATTAAATTATAAAGTAGTCCACACATCGCGCGGGATATCATCTAGTTGATTATAATTTTAAATTTTTTTTTCTTTTACTTTTATTTTACTATCTACTAGAAGATACAAGACCTGGAAAAGCTACTGAGGCATGAAGAAGTAAGAGGGGTTGAATGTGAAGGAGAAAAAAGTATCGATGATTTGGTTGAAAAATTAACTGGAAGTCTACATCAATGGATTTCATTATCTGCCTCATGCAAAGAACCAACAAAGAAAAATTGGCAAAGGGGCTAAAGACTTAACCAAGGAGAGAGAACCAGTGCCTAACAAAGAAGAAATTCAAAGTAAAGAAACAAAAACCACGATTGATGGAGCCAAAACAGATTAAGACAAGGGAGATGAACACAAAAGGATAGACCCAGGCTATGATGCTCAAGTCATTGTAGAAGTGGTATTAGAGCACATGGTGGTGTGGGGCAAAAGGTGGCAAGGTTGTCAAGGTTCTTTTTACAATTGGAGCAGGAACAGGGTGTGTACTTGGCTCTTTTTTGCAAATGGAGTAGGGATGTGCCACTTTCTCATTTGGAGTGGGGACAATATTTTGCACAAGGCAAGCCCATAAAAGCCTACACAAACGATCTTGGAAAAATGTCCAACAAAAGAGAATTGTCAATAGTGCTAGACAACGATGAGGTGTCAGGTTTCCATATATAAAAGACGTAGGACTTGTTCATGGCCCAAAGAGAGGAAGAAATTCACACGTGAGGGGGAGATTGTTGAGTATAGATATGTGAGTGAAATTTTACATTGAATAATGATAATAAAAATAAGCGGTTAATATAACATATATAATTGAACTCATACCCATTGGACTTAAGCTTTTTGGGTTAAATTTGTCTATGTATGTTATATTAACTACTCTAAGTCAAGGAGTCTCAAGTCCAACACCAAATATCAACAAATCTCAAAACCAACTAGCAAATCCAAAACCCAGTTGACTTGCAAGGAACACCAAATATCAACAAATCTTATAACCAACTGGCAAATCTAAAACCCAGTTGACTTGCAAGGGCCAGCTCAAATTAAGGCTCAAAGGGCTCTTTGCCACTTTATTAAAGCTTACTCAAACTCTCACATCATTTCATCTTATTAAAGCATATTGCAACTAGCGAACTGTCTTACGGATGATCAACAGTAAGATCTTATTAAAGCATATTGCAACTAGCGAACTCTCTACTGTCTTACAGATGATTAACAATAAGGAAAGGTAGATTCAATTCAATGCACTAACCCAACCCCCATTTCACTCTTATTAAAATATACGTTAAACATGTGCCTGCAATGGCAACAAGTACGTTAAAGCTCTCCATCCCACAGCTCTTCAATGGACTTGTATGGTCCATGAGCGGAAACAAGTTCCTCTTTAAGCATCATTCAGTGCTGCTTGATTTGACCAATCTTGTCGTAGTCGTCCTCTGATAGTTCCCAATCAAATATCTGCAGGTTCTCCTTCAACCTCTCCTTGTTGTAGCTCTTGGCTATAGGAGCCGCCCCTTGTTCATAAACCCATCTTAGACAAACCTGCCAATGAACCAAACAATCATAAAGTTAGTTGAACATATTGGGACACGCACACACATGTATATATAGCTATGGTTTCTGTATATATAATTGGGTGTCTAGGTGAAATTATGTCCATAACATATGATCTGTTTTTGAACTTTCTTTGTATTTATTCTCTCCAATACTAAGTGTTTTGTGTTTTTTTCCATAACAAATACACCAAATCAGTCTATTGTATATGAAATTTGACCCTCTGCAATCTTTAAAACAACATAGTAGAACCTGAGCAACAGTCTTTCCATGAGTTTTCACAATCTCTTTGAGTACTTCATTGTCCATAACATCGTTGGTGCCCCCAACTACTCCCTTTTGCTCCCAAAGGGGAGAAAGCAGTGACAATGATACCATTTGCCTTGCAAAACTCTGTCAGCTTCTTCTGTTGCCAAACTGGGTTCATCTCCACCTATACAAACGATCATATCCTAATCATCATTGTTTATCTATAGGCCAAATTAAATTTGTGAAAATCATTGTCCAGAATTTTTAAGTTGCTGCAATGACTCACTTGATTCACTGAAGGTGGGGGTAGTAGCAAAGGAGAGCAAGTTTTCAAGCTTCTTACAAGAAAAGTTGCTGACTCCAATGGACTTGGTAAGGCCAAGTCTCTGGCACTCTTCCATGGCTGCCCACACAGACTTGAAGTCCATTGGCATAAGGTCCTGTTTATCAAAAGGGAATTCCCTCTTTCCAGGAGTAACAGTGATGGGCCAGTGGATGAGATAGAGGTCTAGGTATTCCAGCTGAAGAGTCCTATACAAATTAGTCATTCAAAAACATGATTTGCTTGAATAGGTATTTAATTAGTTGATTTTCCATATATGATTGTAAATTATTCCTGGAAAGTTAATGATGCAGTTGTGATACCATAAAAGAGGTTCATGTCAATCATAAGTTCCCCTAAATATTTTAATCTTTGACCATGGCCAAGACTAAGTTTGCAATTTCCCAATTGGAAGTTTCATAAATGTTACACCAGAAAAGGAAATTAATCTCTCTACTTCAAATGTATGATTGAATTCTGACCGTTCCAACTTCTTTTCAACAGATTTTATAGATACATGAAAATAGTACTTTTTTTTTTTTTTTTCATTCAGCAAAGTAGAAAATTCATATCCAATTTTAAACAGGGAAAAAAGGGGGTTGGTTTGTACACAAGGAGTTTTCATTATTTTATTTTACTAGCCTCACAAAAATGCTCTATATAGATGTTGCTCGGAAGAAGAAGAAGAAGAAAAGGATCATTTTGTGGCAAGTGTTTTAGATGTTACATTTCTCAAAGTGAACGGACAAGTTGCTTACTTGAAGATAGTCTTGCTTTAAATGTCATCTAGTTGGTATATATATTTTCTGTTTTTTACACCTGTACCGACTAAAGCACAGTAGCACAGAAAGACATGGACAAACATGTCCGTGCAAATTCCATACACATTCAAAAATGTTGAAACCAATCCACATGAATAAAATGCTCAAATCATTAAAAATAAATCCAAACGAATAAAGGGAACAAAATTGCGAACATGAGATGGATAATATAAATGCTGATTAATCAAAAAGAGGACCTAAAAGGCCAAAAGAATTTTTGCTTTAAACATCCCTAAAATATAAAGTTCTTCCCATTTGTTTACTAGGGTCCCACCAGGCACAAATTCTAAACATAAAAGTAGGAATGTTTAGCTTGATCACAATGTAATTGAAGGCAGTGTGCTTTGGTTCAGGTTGACAAGACAAGACAAGACTCACCGATGTGATTTCTGTAAGGAAGGAAGAACAAGATGAGCATGAGCTTCACTAGGCCAAAGGCCCAAAGCTTGGTAGTAATGAAGAGGTCATCCCGAGAGGGAATTAGACCAAGTCCAAGTGCTTCAGCAATAGCTTCTCCTAAAGCCTGTTCCGACCCATATGCTGAAGCAGTATCAAAGTGTCTGTATCCAAGCTTGATTGACTCCAGCACAGCTGATATCAAGGTGGCACCGTCGTTGTTGTCAGCGGCCGTGCCGAAGCCAATCACGGGCATGGACACCGGGCCGGAGGAGGAGCTCAGCTCCATTTTTGGGATTTTAGTAACTGAATTTATAGTAGTAGCCATGTATGGTGAGAGTCAGAGAGAAACTGAGAATGCGCTGAACCTTGAATGTTGAATATTAGCTACTTAGGGGTACTCTTACTTATTATTAGTCTTATATTCTATATTCTATATTTATATAGTCTGTCATCAATCCCAATAATTCATGCCCGGTGACATCAGTGATGACAACCGATTAAAACAGTGAAAGATATCGTAAAAATGGATAAAAATAGTTAAATATCACGTTTTGACAAATTTTGTAGTAAACTAGTATTGTTTCAAAAATATTTAGTATTAAATTGTGTGGTTAAGTAACCCACAATGTCTATATATGTAATTCTCAAAAGAAATTACATTATACAATATTGTACATGAGATGATTATTATTAATAAAATTGTTTGAATAATAGAATTGCATGTTTTGGCTATGATTGGCTGTGTAAGGTTTGACATGGTTAAATATGCAGTTGAGATTTTTCAGGGATAATGAGTTGTGAATGGAAGCAGTGAGGTGGATAAGAGATCTGATTTTAATATTTAAATAAACGTTAGAAACTTTAACGTTCATGTCTTAATTTGTAGGAACTAAAATGAACATTGGCAACTTTTGTAAGTTTTTAAATATCTCACTTGAGATCTTTAGATAAGATAACCACACAAAACTTTTGCAATGTGAAAAAACCCACTGCAACCCAAATACTATTCACTCTTATCTCTCTATTTGAATATACGTGTCAGATATTTCCTCTCTCAGTGTCTTAGTGCGTTTCAGATATCTCTTAGTTTTTTAGTTGAATAAGAGTTCTATTTCAATTTTGCTTCATTGGTATCAAAGCTTTGAAGCAAGTCTACTTTCCTGGTAAAGCTGTGCAACTCTTTTTTTTGATTGGGTGGGACTCTTGCTACGTGGTGGAAGGCAATTCAAATTACTCCAAGGTACAAAGGATTTCTTCATTTTAACGTGAAAGCTTGGCTGAGCTAAAAAGAAAGTGTTGGAGCAAACATCAATACAGATTTGGTACACACAAATTTATTTTTTGGGTTTCTCCATCACGGTCAGCTTTCTAAACTAAAATCCTTTTAATTCTTATTGATTGATCATGACTAGTAAAGCTGTAAGTCAAGAATTAAGCAAAACTAAAAAATTAAATGGGGCTAATCATTCTGTTTGGAAACGTCGTATCCGTCAGTCTTTCAAGACAAGGTTGAGTATGTTATTGATAATGCATTCCAACTCCACCACCTGAAAATTCTAATGTTGTTGCAAAAAGAACGTATGAAAAACATGTAGAAGATGATAAAACTGCTAGAAATATTTTGCTTACATTCATGGAACCTAACATTGAAATTCTTTTTGAAGAATATACACATGCTGAAACCATGTTTGATGCTATTACTGAAGCATATCGTGCATCCTCTGAAACATACATTCAATTTTTAATTGAGAGATTTAATGGAACCATGATGAATGAGAGTGATAATGTCATTGAACATGTCAATAATATGTCAGTAATTGCAAAAGAGTTAGCTGTCTTAGGAAATCCAATTCTTGATAAGATGCAAGTGTCTACTATTTTGCATAGTTTGCCTGACTAATGGGATTCTGTAGTGGTAGCTCTAAACTATTCTGCAATCCCTGTAAACATGAAAAACTTACCAACTCTTTTGGGGATAGAAGCGGAAAGAAGAAATAAAAGAATACATCTAAATCTCTCTTAACAATTGCTTCCACTAGTCAACCCCCAAAAAATGAAACTGCTAAAAATGACAAGAAAATCTTCTCTAAAAATTTCAAAGGGAAAGGAAAGAATTTCAAGAACAATGATAAGAATAAAAGGGGTGTTTTAAGTGTGGAAATATTGGCCATTATCAAGCTAATTGTCATGAAAATAAAAACAATAACAAACCTAATTATCGAGGTTCCAAGGATATAATTTGTGTGGTACCTGAATCTCTGTCAACTGATGTTGACTCCGAAGCATGGTGGGTAAACTCTATATCGTCACGTCATGTGGCAAAGACGAGAGATTTCTTTGTTGACATGAAAGAGGTTAAAGCTGGTGATCATCGTGTGTACATAGGAAATAACACATATTGTGATGTGTTAGGTATTGGAACTGTGAAGATCATGATACTTGGAGAAAGAAACATCTATCTATCAAATGTACTTTTTGCACCCACCATGAGACGTAATCTCATTTCTATCCCTTGCTTGGATGAAAAAGGTTTTGAGATTCGTTTTCGCTCTGGAAAAGTGTCAATTGGAAAACATGGTAGAATCTTAATGTGGGGTATTCAAATGGATGGTTTGTACCGTCTTAATGACATTTCTTTTGCTAATAATAATGCAATAGTTGGTTCTTTTGCTTACTTTGATATGTCTATTAATCATTCTTATGCTTATATGATGATGCTTGTTTCTGTATGGATGATCCTTATATATGGCAAATGAGATTAGGACACATTAATAAAAATAAAATGAAAAGGATGATTAATATGAGATTAATTCCAAACATGAACATTGTTTTTCCTACTTGTGAACCTTGCATATCTAGTAAAATGGCTAGACTTCCTTTTCCTAAGGGACAAAGATCCAATGAATTATTAGCTATTGTACATTCTGATGTATGTGGTCCATTATATATTAAAACTCATAGGGTATGTTATATTTTGTCACATTCATTGATGATTTTTCTCGATATGGACACATGCTTGATGCATAAAAAATCTGAAGTTTTTGAAAAATTTCAAGAGTACAAAAAGGAAGTTGAAATCAATTAGGAAGAAATATTAAGATACTAAGGTCAAATCGTGGGAGAGAGTATATGACAGATCCATTTAGTGATTTTTTGAAAGAAAATAGAATAATACATCAACTTACTCTGAGCTATACACCACAACAAAATGGTGTTGCTAAAAGACGTAATAGAACCTTGTTGGACATGGTATGGTCTATGTTAAGCCATTCTTTGTTAGGTTCTATTTTTTAGGGAGAAGCTATTGTAATTGCTATGTTCTTGCTTAATCTAGTTCCTACAAAAATTCATAGTAGAACACCACATGTATTATGGACTGGAAGAAAACCCAATCTACAAAATTTAAAGGTTTGGGGTTCTTCAGCTCATATATTAATCCCATCACATTTAAGAAGTAAGTTAGATAGTAAAACTATCAAAGGTATGATTGGATATCCTGAAAATTCAAAGTGGTATAAATTTGTTATTCACCATAGTGATGGAACTATTAGTGTAACTGAAAGTAGAGATGCAAGATTCTTAAAAGAAGAAATTGCTACAAGAGATCCCAATAAATTAATAGAATTATTTGAAATTTCTAAGGAGAAGGAAGTGGTTAATAATGAATATGTTATTGTTCCTAATAGTGAAAATCCTCATGATACACTTAGTAGGATTCAAAGAGAAAGAAATCCCCCTCCTAAATTAAAAGATTATTTCACTTTTATAAGTGAAGGGGGTGTTGAAGACCCTTTAACAATTGAAGAAGCTCTGTCTGCCCCAGATTCATTGAAATGGAAAGAAGCTATTAAGGAAGAATTAGATTCAATAATTAAAAATGATGTGTGAGAATTAGTGGAATTGCCTAAAAATAGGAAAACAATTTGGTAGTAAATGGATATTAAAGAGAAAGTTTAAGTGTGATGGTAGTATTGAAAAATATAAAGCTAGATTAGTGACAAAAGGATTCACACAAAAACCTGGTATAGACTATAAGGAAACATATTCTCCCATTGCTAAATTCATTTCCATTAGAATTTTAATGTCCATTGTTGCTGCTTTAGACTTAGAATTATATCAAATTGATGTTAAAACTGCATTTCCTAATGGGGACCTAAAGGAATAAATTTTTATGCAACAACCTGATGGTTGTAAAGTTACGGGTTAAGAAAATAAAGTGTATAGGCTTAAGAAATCATTGTATGGTTTGAAACAAGCATCAAGACTAGTATTACACTTTTCATAATGCAATTGTTAAATTTGGTTTTAGAGCTAATGATTATTATGATCATTGTGTATCACTGGAATAGTGGGAGTGATTTATAATTTTACCTTTGTATGTTGATGATATTTTGATTGCTGGTGATCATGTTGAATCTATATGTGAAGTTAAAGATTTTCTAAAATCCCAATTTGAAATGAAAGATTTGGGTGAAGCTTCCTATGTGTTAGAAATTCAAATTATTAGAGATAGAAAATCAAGAATACTTCAATTATCTCAAGAACAATATATTGATAAAATTTTAAAAAGATTTTATATGGATAGTTCAAATCCAATTGATACTCCTATCCACAAACAAACCAAATTGTCTAAGAAAATATGTCCTCTAAATGAGGAAGAGAAAAGAAAAATGGAGCCCAGACCTTATGCTCAAGTTGTTGGTAGGTTGGCAATGGGGCAGGACGGGTCCGAAAGATGGGGTCTTCACCCCCGCCCTGCAAGATTTGTCTTGCCCCATCCCCGCCCCTTGGGGCCCCGCGAAGCCCTGCCCCACCCCTTAAAACTCTACTTTTTGTTAATTTGCCCTACAACTAGTACAATTTTTTTAATGAAACCTATTTCATTAATGAGAATATACTTGAAATTACAACTAAATTTATCCCATCAAATCAAATCAATTTTTAGAAAAAATTAAATAATATATCCAAGTGTAACAAGACAATCATAAAAACAAAAACAAAAAAAATAAAAATAAAAAATAAAAAATCTCATAGTATAACACATGATAAAATAAAAGCAAAAAATCACATTGGGTAAAATAAAATAAGCTAATACTAATATGTTTGTTTAAATAGTATGGTTTTAAGATATGAAAAATTTACAATTATAACCTTTAGCAACGTAGGGCGGGGCATGAATGGAAAGGAGCGTGATGGGGCAGGTCTAAAAAGTCCAAACCCATCCCCGCCCCGCCCCATAGTGCGGGTCTAAAATCTTACCCCATTCCTGCCCCACTACCTTTGTGAGGTAGGGAAAACTTGTGCAGAGTGAAGCGGGGAGGAGCTAGTTATGCAGGGCGGAAAAAAATTGACATCCCTAAACTCGGATGGCAAAGCAACAAGAGTAATTTAGCACATATTTGAAATTTAAGAAATAAATGGACTAAAATGAAAGTACAAATACCCTCAAAATCTAATCTATTATCTATGTTAGAGTTTATTATTCATTGTAATTATTTAACAAATTTTTTTTTTCTTAGAACAGCAGCTTGTTGGATGTATATAAATAATTACAATATTAAAGAAACTATTTTGGCCACCAAAAACTTTTAAGCAAAATTTTTTGTATAGTACACACACACACACACCAAGCATGTTAATATCCTAGAAAAGAATGATGATTTACACCCCACTCCCCACCCCCTCCCCCTCCCCAAAAAAAAGAGTATTTAAGGGGGAATTTGTGCAACGTTATTTGTAATAATTATATGATTGATATGTTGAACAAAGAAGTTACTTGAGAAAAATGTTTGCAACTGTCCTTACAGAAAAATACATGGAAGATGAAATTTTTCATTCCATTCGTGAAAGAATAATGCATCAATTCCCCTCACCCCCAAAAAAAAGAGTATTTAAGGGGAATTTGTGCAATGTTATTTGTAATAATTATATGATTGATATGTTGAACAAAGAAATTGCTTGAGAAAAATGTTTGCAACTGTCCTTAAAGTTATTTACATGGAACATGAAAATATTGTGAATGATCCTACGTTTTGATAATATTAAAATTGAATGAAACAACTATCCCAAAGATCCTGTGTAGTTTTTTTTAATAATAAAAAAAAAATAAAAAAATAAAAAAACTTTTTTTAATCATGGAAACAACCATCCCAAAGTTTTGAAACTGAGGTTTGGTTGTTGTAGTTGAAAGAAGCAAGTACGTGCCACCAAAACTAGTTTTTGAAGAAATAGAATAAGAAAAGCGGCATATCGCTTGCAAAAATAACTGTTTGATCACAAAGCTAGCATGTCTCTCCCCTGTTCGGCTCCACTAGTCATTTTTCAAAGACAAGCCAAGCTAAAAAATGAACAAGCAAAAGAAAGATTTAAATATTGCACCATGCTCGTACAGTCTGAAATATGAGTACATAACAGGCTATGAATTTTGGTGCCAGCATTCACATAACAGTTCCCATTAATAAAACACTATAATTTCCATTCATTGGTAAGTGAAGAAAAGATAGAAAGAGCATGCCTTTGACATGACATATCAAAAGCATTTAAAAGAAGATTAGGTTGTTACAATTGTGATGGCATTTGAGTACCCCCAACCAAGCATATAGCTTTATTCATATTATCCTCTAAATTCACAATCCAACTGACTCTTCCTTATCGACATATGTGCTCTAAAGTTATCAATTTGGAGTTTCAATTCTGACCCCTCACCAGACACACAGAGAGACCTTAAACCTTAAACCAGTTTAAGGAATTCATAGAAAGAATAAGATGTGTTAACATATTAGAAAGTTTTTTTAACTTAACAAAAAACAATAATATATATATATATATATAAATGATCCATTAGACGATTGAAATATTTGCTTGAACTAAGAAAAATAGGGTTCTACATCATATTCGGATATAATAACCTCGTCATATTGATTTGCTTCTTGCCAGAATAGCTTTATCTTCAGAAATTAATAATCAAGAAATCACATTGATACCTTAAAAGGCATCGAAAACAAAGTTTGTAAAGACCCACCAAGAGACATCAATATATGTTGAAAATAAGAATCAGATCATAATTTTAACTATAATATACATAATGAGCCTTTATATAAGTACTCAAAAATAGGCAGTTTACTCCCATACACAATCTAATGTAGCAAAGCAATCAGAGAACTTTGAAGGCAAATACATAATATATGTTCCACATCAAATTCAGAGCATAGAATTTCATCATTTTGCTTTGCCAACTTTAAAAATAAAAAACATAAACATAAATATTTACCCAATAAAATGCACAAAAATGTAATTCCATTATTTTTGGCATAACAGAGTTGTGCAAAGGAATTTTTTAAATTTTTTCACAGCATAAAAATGTTAGTGCCAAAGTGTCAATTTAGCACCCTTAAACCCTTTTCTCTATGTTTCCTTGCCACTGAACTTGAAGAAGCAAGGGGCTATTTGGTGCTTAGTAATAATAATACTGGGTTATATTTCCAAACCCCAAAAAAACAAACAAACAAACAAACAAGAAGAAAGAAAGAACGAAAGATATGGGTGACCGTGGGGGTCACTAAGTTGTATACCTGATTCCAGAATCAACAGCTTAAAGAGGAGCTACCGATCGCTCTTTTGTTCAGAGACGGCGGCTCTCTTTTTCCCTTTTCCATTTGGGATTTCCTTTTAAAGGCTAAAGAGATTAGGTGACTTTTATAGGTGATATCTGATAGATTGGAGGTTGGAATTAGGGTTTAGTGGTTCAGGTAGACCGCACAGTAGTGTCTCATAGTCTATAGACAGTAGTCACAGTACACCCATGACCCAACCAATAAATAAAGACCAGGTGTTAACCTACAACTACGTTTGTTTCACTTAGGTGATTTGGTTGGAAGCGTAGAAAAATGTGAAGATAGAAAATGGTGGAAAGATAGAAAAGTGAGAAGATAGAAAAAATTTTATTTTCTCTCATTTTTATTTGATTGGGAGTGAAAAAGTTGAGAAATGAAAAAAAATAAAAAATTTTGAATAAATTTACTCATATACTCTTATTAAAGAATAATGCTCAATTAAAAAAAAAAAAAAAAAAACAATTACCCAAATTTATTATAAAAAATATCATGTCCCACAAAAAATTCACATCTAGTTAAAAAAAAATGGGTAACTATACTGGCCAAAAGAGGAGAAAAAAAAAAAAAAAAACAACAAGAAGAAGGCAATTTTACTTCCTAGGGAGAATGAAAAAAAAGAAAGGCAACATTGCCTAGGAAAAAAAAAAAAAAAGCAACAAGGCAACGTTGCTGCCTAGTGCCCACGGAGAAGAAAAAAAAAAGAATAAAAGCAACTTGAAGAAGTCCATGTGCACATATATGATGATGCCGAAAAACCACCAGTGAGCCACATGGTTCTTGCATGCTTGAAACAGCACCTGTACGACAAAAGAAGAGAAGACCTAATAGGGAACATTGGTATGGTGCCGGCCAAATACCCTCCGAAAGTCAAGTTAGAATTACTTTCACAACTCTAGAGTGTTAAAGTTAGGGTAAATTATGCGTACCTTGGTTTGTGAGTGTATTGGGACTTTTATAGTAGTAGAGGGTTAATATCTCTTTCTTGGTTTAGAATTCCTTTCCTCATAGGAATCCTTATAAGCGTATATTGTGAAATCCTTTCTTTGTAGGAAACTAACAATGAGTGAGAGGCACAAGACATTTCCTTATATACACATACGTGGTGGCCAAGCCAAGGTTATGTCAGAACCGTCAGTCTTGTGTATCTCCTTCAACTTAATGGCGTCAGCTTTCCATCCTAGTCACTCGGAGTGTTCTCGTCAGCTTCAAGGGAAAGCCGTACACTTCCTACTACCATTGTTTGCCTGTGAACACAAATAGAACCAACGGGTTTTCAAGCGTTGCCTTATGCATTACAATTTTGCCCTTATCAGCTGCCCCCTACTCCATAACCTCGTTAGCTTGAGCTAACGGGTTATGGAGTTGAATTTTGTTGTTAATTTTCTTTTGTTCAATCAGGAGAGAGAAAATCATTTACAAAGGACTCCTTAAGCAACCATTATTAAATGCTTGAACACGTGGCGTATCTTGATTGGTTTCGCTTCTGGACAAGGGCGTCGCTTTGTCTTCCGTGCATATTTTCCCTTATATATACTTTGTTTCATTCCCTCATTTCTCTTATTTTCAACCTTGCTGATCTTTGAGAGAGAGCTCGTCACCTTATATTTTCACCTTTGTCAATCTGTTGATCCTGTCACTCTTGCTATTACTACAGCGCTGTCCCTTTTTTCCGAGGAGACTTTTACTTGTAAGTTTTTTCTTCTTCTTCTTTTCTTTTACCTAGTATTTTTTATTTTGGTTAATTGATTTAGTAGTGAGGCCGTCAACTTTGGCTCTTAGAATGAATCCGACACTTGTAGGTAGTTAGATGTCTAGAGATTGTTGAGTGAGCAGTCGTCAGTCCGCGAAGGAGCGGACTACGACGAGGTCTTTGGCTCAGGTCATGAGCTTGAAAGCTTCTCCTGGTCATCAAAGAGGGAAACATCAGCCCAATCTCCTGATGAGGAAGTTGGAAGTTATGGAGAGGAAAGTGAGGAAGAAATGGTAAGTGAGGAGGAAGTGGTAAGTGAGGAAGGTGAAGTTGAGGAGGGAGAAAAGGAGAGAGACAGTGATGGAGACGGAGATGAAGGTGACGAGGAATCTTATGAGGGAACTTCAGGAAGTCTCGGAGGCAATCGTCCTTTCATCCTTCTTGAGAATTGGACCGTCAATAAATTCCTACCAAAGATGAGTGGCAAGGTCTTTAAGGAGTTACGTACTCGCTATCAGATACCAGACCATATCCCAATCTGTCTCCCTAGAAAAAACGAAAAATGCTACTCGGGGAGGACCGCAAATGTTGGCATGTACAACGCTATGTTTGCTGTGGGACTAGGACTACCTCTAACGGCCTTGCACCATTAGCTGGTTGATTTCATGGGACTTTTCGTCAGCCAAATTGCTCCGAACGCCTGGAGGATCTTCATAAGTGCTGAGATCCTTTGGAGTCGTCTGAGTGGTAGGAACCGTCATCTTTCGTTGGACGAGTTCTTCTTCTGCTACAAACCCCAACACATCGTCTCTTCCCAAGGGATATATCATTTTGCTACCCGGAAGAAGGACTTGAGACTTGTGTCTGATATGCCAAACTCTAATAGGAGCTAGAAAAATAGATACTTTTTTATTCAGGGGATGGATTGGGTATGCCGTCCAGAAAAATGGGTTACAATGCCCCATGGTTTCGACAATACTTAGGGAATAGTTAAAGACTCAGGTTTTAGTCTCAACATCTTTTATTTGTTTTTAACTCGTTAGCCTTTGCTTCTCTTATTCCTTTTCGAAGTGCTTTAATGTCGTCATTTTGTTTCTCTTTTCAACCAGCACTCATCCTCACATAACCAACAAGCAGAAGGATTTCATCTGTCGAGTTCTTGACATCCTATTTGAGCAAAGAAAGTGTAGGGACTTAATCACCCTCGACACTTTGCATTCATACTGCGGGGGCCCGGAACCGGTGCTTGAAGCTTGCAAATTGGACGAATACTCTCGCCATCGTAAATGGACTTTTTTACCATCCCCGTCAATTTTATTCTTACCGTCTACTTTTCTAACGCACATCTGTTATCTTTTACAGAAATGGAGGCAGCTAGGCGAAGGGTGGGGGTAGCTACTGCCCATAAGAATAAGAGGAAAGGAAGGCCAAGGGAAAGGAGGGGGCATCCTCGTCAGCCCCCAAGGCTGTTGCTAAGGGCTCGACCAGAAGGAAAGCTGATGGGAAGGAAGACCGTCCACCCAAAAAGGCAGCCGTCACCCCTGGGGATGAGCGCCCCAAGAAGAAGTCTCCTCCCAAGTCAAGTCGAGGCGCGGGCAAGGAAGTGATGACTTCTTTTGTCCTATCATTGAGGGACCCCGCCACCTTCTTACCCACAAGGATTACGTTGTCGAAGGAGTGGAATCCCTCATAAAGTCGACGGACGTAGAGCCTTGTGATCAGCTAGGGACAGAGGACCTAGGGGCATCGGCTCTTTTTGACCTCACCCGGGTAGGTTTACTTTCTTGGCTAATTTTATCTCATCTCTTTTTGTCTATTGACTGATGACCGTATCCTTTTCAGGCTTTGGTGTGTGTTAAGGCACTTTAAGACCAGTGTGTTGCCAAAAAGGGGGTTGTCACCCGAGTTAGGAAGCATAATAAAAATTTACTGGACGCGTAGGAGTAGTATAAGGATGCTCTTCGTACTCTAAATAGTGAGCTAAAGGAGACGAAGGAGAAGTTAAAAGAGGCAGGTCAACAGAAAGAGACACTGTAGGAAGAGCTGTCGACCTTATGTAAGCAGGTGGAGAAGGCTAAGGCCGACACTATTAAGGAGTTCAAGGAGTCACAATCATTCATCGACTCCTATGCTGAGTATTATGGCACTAGTTTTGACAATTGCCTTAAACAAGTCGCGTCCTCCTACCCAAACTTGGACCTATCTAGGATTACCATAGATGATCCTGTGCCGACGACACCTGCTGGCGACACCGTCGTTAGTGAGAGTGATGACTCTATGGAGCCTGACCCTCCTCATAAAGAGGACAACATCGTCCTTGCTCAACCTGCTGTGAATCCTCCCATCACCACTTCCAATCCGTCCATTGAGATCTTGGATGTGGAGAACCCTTCTGCTTAGGGTAAAGATGATGAGACCCTTAACGATGCTCCTGCTGCTTAGCCCTAGCCCTTTCTTTTTGTAACTTTTATATTTTATTTAATTTTCGAACAATGATTAAATGCCCTAGTGTTTTGGGGCTCTACTTGTAAAGACTTTATTTTATGTATGGTTTATGTCCGTTGTCTTTAATATCATCTAGTTTTCTACTAGTTGGTACTTGCATCTTCTACTTCTCTTGTTTGTATGCAAGGATATGTTTGTTTCAAGTGAGCTAGGACAGACCAGTCTTGTAGTAAACTCGTCTACTTCGTTAAGTAATGGACTCGTCCACTCTGCAGATCAATAAACTCGTCCACTTTAAGTTTGTTCCCTTCGTGGATTTATTATTGAACTTGTCCATCTTATGGACATAATTAGCTCGTTCATTTTAAAAACTATATATCTGTCCATTTTATAGGTTCGTCCATTTTATGGACTCGTCCACTTTATGGACAACTATTTTTCATCCCTTTAGGATGAAGTCATAAATTTTTATGGACTAAATAATAAAGTCATCCACTTTATGGATTTGTCCATTCCTTGGACTTTAACAAATGCTTTAGAAGTCGCCCATATAAAGTCGTCTACTTTGTAGACTCATCCACTTTGTGGACCCAACCATTTTATGGACTTTAACACTGTTTCACCTTTTTGGGATGAAATTGTCCGTTCTATTGAACTCAATAATAAAGTTGTCTACTTTGTAGGCGATAATATTTCATCCTTCTAGGATGAAGTCGTCCACTTCATGGGCATTAATATCAAGCTCGTCCATTTTGTGCACTTGATGGTATTTCATCCTTCTAGAATAACGTCGTCCACTTTATGGACTTTAATAATAAGCTCGTCCATTTTGTGGACTTGATGGTATTTCATCCTTCTGGGATAAAGTCGTCCATTTTATGGACTTTAATAATAAGCTCGTCCAATTTGTGGACTTGATGGTATTTCATCCTTCTGGGATGAAGTCGTCCACTTTATGGACTTTAATAAACTCGCCCACTTTATGGACAATTTCTTTGTAGATAAACACCTTAGCCATATCTGAATAAATTCCTCTTAATAAACCATGCATTCATAGAAAAAGTAGTTCTTTAAAAGAAGAAAAACCTGCCCTTTAGGCTTTAAAAGAGTTATTGTAGCAAAAACTAAAGTAAATAGAAAAACTGAGAAGTATAGCTAAAATTAACTAAGGTAAACTAGAAATAATGGGGTGTCGCTCTTCATGCCATCCTCTCTACTAGTAGTACTTTCGTAGGTGCTCAGTGTTCCATGGATGGTGTAGCTTTCGTCCATCCAATGTCTCCAGGTGGTATGTGCCCTTCCTCTGCCATGACGTGATTCGGTACGGTCCTTCCTAGTTGGGGCCGAGCTTCCCTTGGGTAAGGTCTCTAGCAGCGCCTATAACCTTCCTCAAAATAAGATCTCTGACCTGAAAGTCTTTATGTCGGACCTGGGAGTTGTAGTGCTTAGCCATGCGGTCCTGGTACTGTGCGAGCCTTTGTTCTGCTGTCGCCTTAACTTCGTCTACTAGATCAAGTTGTAGACGCATAGCCTCTTTGTTTTTGCATTCGTCATGATTGTCCACCCTGTAGCTTATGAGTCCGACCTTGGTTGGAATGACTGCTTCACTCTTGTAAATGAGCCGAAATGGTGTCTCTCCTATAGGAGTCCTTGCTGTTGTCCTGTCCGCCCATAGTATGCTTGGCAACTCTTCAGGCCATATGCTCTTTGCCCCCTCAAGCCGAGTCTTGATAATTTTAAGCAAAGATCGGTTCGTGACTTCAACCTGCCTGTTAGCTTGAGGGTAGGCAGGGGAGAAGAAGTGATTTCTGATCCCTAATTGCAAACAAAAGTCCCGGAAGGAGTTGTTGTCGAATTGTTTCTTGTTGTCTGAAACTAAGACTCTAGGGATCTCAAACCTGCATATGATGAACCTTCAAACGAAGTTTCGCACATGTTTCTCCGTAATGGTGGCTAAGGCTTCAGCTTCCACCCATTTTGTAAAGTAGTCTATGTCTACTATTAGGAACTTTAGCTATTGTGTCGCTATTGGGAATGGTCTCATGATGTCTAGTCCCTACTGAGCGAACGGCCGTGGGGTTGTCATTGGGGTTAATTCTTCAAACGGCTGTCGGATGATATTGCTGAATCTTTGACACTTGTCGCAGGCTTTGACATAAGTCTGAGCATCCTTCTGCATGGTAGGCCAGTAGTACCTTGCTCGGACAAGTTTGTGTACCAACGACCGCGACCCTGAATGGTTTTCGCAGATCCCTTTATGTACTTCTCTCATGATGTAGTCTGCTTCTTCAAGACCCAAGCACCTTAGGTATGGGTGGGAGAAGCCTCTCTTGTACAAGATGTCCTTTATAAAGACGAATCATGCTACTTGGACCTCCAGCTTTCTTACTTTTCCCTCATGTTTGGTAAGATGCCACTTTTAAGTAAGAGACCAACGATGTGATCCAGTTGCTCTCAGAGCCTATCTCTTGCATACTGATGGAATTTATTAGTGGGGAAAGTTGAACAAAAGAGAGTACATTATCAAGGGTGGTCAGATGTTCTGCTAAGGTGGCTTTGGCAAGGCGGTCAGCTTACTCGTTCTCTCCTCTGGGGATTTGGATGATCTTGGCCTTCAGCTCGTCTACCCTTCTCCTTACTTGCTCTAGGTATTTCTTCATTCTTTCACCTTTGCACTCATACTCCCCATTCACTTGGTTGGTGATGACTTGTGAATCGCAGTAAAGAACCATGCTTGCGGCTCTTGCTGCTTTGGCAAGATCAAGTCCTGCCACTAATGCTTTGTACTCTACTTCATTATTGGTGGTAGGGAAGTCGAGGTAGACCATACATTTAATCTTGTCTCCTTCAGGAGAAAGGAGCACGACACCTATTCCCCCAAGCCTGCCTGTTGGATGACCCGTCTATATGTATACTCTATTAAGGGCATTCATCTGCCCTTTGTCTTCCCCGTTGGTGAACTCTGCTATGAAGTCAGCGATGACCTGTCCTTTGATGGTGGTACACGGGCAGTACTAAATGTCAAACTCACTCAACTCTATTGCCCATAATGCCAATCAACCAATAACTTCAGGGTTGCTTATTGCCCATTGTAAGGGCTTGTCGGTTAGGACGACCACCGTGTGGGCTTGAAAATATGGTTTAAGTTTGCGAGCTGCCATCACTAAAGCGAAGGCAAGCTTTTCCATGGGTGGATACCTTTCCTTTGCGCCACAAAACGCTCGACTGGTGTAGTATACGGGCTTTTGAACTTTGTCTTCCTCTCTGACCAAGGCTGCGCTGACAGCAGCAGGGGAGACGACCAAATAGAGGAAGAGCTTTTCTCCGGTTACAAAGGACTTAGCCGTGGTGGGGAAGAGAGGTAAGCCTTCAGATCCTCGAACGCTTGCTGACACTCGGCAGTCCACTCGAAAGACTTCTTCAGTGTGCGAAAGAAGGGTAAACACTTATCCGTCACCCTTGATACGAATCAGTTTAGGGCGGCTACTTTTCCGTTTAAACTCTGCACTTCTTTCACGTTCTTTGGGGGGGCCATCTTTACTATGGTCTAGTCTTGTCCAGGTTGGCTTCAATACCCCTTTGAGACATCATAAAACCAAGGAATTTTCCTCCTGTCACTCCAAATGCACACTTACTTGGATTAAGCTTCATGTTGTAGGAACGAAGGGTGCTAAAAGTTTCCTCGAGATCCTTCAAATGGTCTTCCTCTTTTCGGCTTCTTACCAACATGTCGCCGACGTAGACCTAAACATTCCTTCTGATTTGGCATGCAAACATTTTGTTCATGAGTCCTTGATACGTCGCGCCTGTGTTCTTAAGGCCAAACGACATCAATTTGTAACAAAAAAGACCTTGGCTGGTAACAAATGAAGTCTTCTCCTGGTCTACTTCGTCCATCCGGATCTAATTATAACCTGAAAATGCGTCTATGAATCTCAGCAATTGGTGCTAAGCTGTAGAGTTTACCAGTACGTCGACTCTAGGGAAATGGTAGCTATCCTTGGGGCATGCTTTGTTCAGGTCCATAAAGTCTACACATATCCTCCATTTTTCGTTGGCTTTCTTGACCATTACCACATTTGCTAGCCAATCGGGATAGTACACTTCCTTGATGAAGCCTGCCTCTTGTAGCTTGTCAACTTCTTCTGCTATTGCTCAATCTCATTCTTGAGCGAACACTCGCTTCTTCCGATGGACAGGTGGAAAAGATGGCGACACATTCAGCCTGTATACCATGACTGAAGGGTCGATTCCTGGTATGTCTTCATGACTCTAGGTAAACACATCTTGGTTTTTCTTAAGGAAAGCTATGAGTGCTAGGCAAATCGTTGGGCTGCCGAGAGTGCTGATCCTTATGGTTCTGTTTGATTTGGAGCTATCAAGGGGTATCTCCTCGAGCCTCTCTACAGGTTCTGCCCCCATCCATTGTTCTTCTATGCTTATGGTCTATAGATGGTCATCCATCTCCAGCATCGCAATATAGCATTCGCGAGCGGCTATTTGATCTCCTTGCAATTCACCTACTCCGTACTCAGTGGAAAATTTGATCATTAGGTGGTAGGTTGAAGTTAAGACCTTCCATGAGTTAAGGGTAGGTCGTCCTATAATGGTGTTATAGGTGAAGGAGCAATCGACAATAAGGAATGTGACATCCCTAGTGATTTGCTGAGGATAATCTCCAATTGTGACAGGTAATGTGGCTGCATCGAAAAGGTATACTTTTGTTCTTCCAAACCCAATGAATGGAGCGTTGGTTGGAACTAGACGTTCTTTGTTGATCTGCATTTGTTGAAACGCTGGGTAGTAAAGAATGTCTGCGGATCTTTCGTTGTCAACCAAGACCCGATATGTGTTATAGTCTCCTACTTGGATGTGAACGACGAGCACGTCATCATGCAGGTGGTGAAGACGTCGGGCATCTTCTTCCAAGAAACCAATAATGGGATTGTCGACCCGTGGCATCTTCGGGACAACGCCTGCTAACTGAACATTATGAACCATTCTCTTGTCTGATGAGGGCTTCGATCTGCTGTTTCAAGTAGTAGCAATCGGCCATATCATGACCATGATCACAGTGAAAACGGCAGTATTTGTCTCTAGACCGTTTGTTGGGATCGCCCTTCAACTTTTCGAGGAAGGTTAAGGCTCCGTCATCCTTGATTTGCATTAGGAATTGGTCGATTGGGGCAGTCAGTGGAGTGAAGCTCGTGAATCTCACCGCAGGGGGCTTAGAGTAATTGTCATCCCTTCGTTCTCTAGTTCTCGCCATCTTCCGTCCTTTGTGCTATCGTGTATCTTCCTACCTTTCTTTCTTCTTGGGTTTCTCCTCTTAGGCCAAAAGCGCGTCTTCAGCATTCATGTATTTGGTTGCCCTGTAAAGCACATCTGACATAGTCTTCGAGTTGTTCTTATATAGTAAAAATAGGAACTTACCCTTCCACAGCCCATTTGTGAAAGCGACTATGAGTATCTTGTTGTCAGCTTCATCAATTGAAAGCGCCTCTTTGTTAAAGCGTGCTATATAATACCTTAGCATCTCATCTTCTCGTTGCCTAATACTCATCAAGCATGCAGTAGACTTTTTATACTTGTGTCCCTCGATGAAGTGCAAAGCAAACTGGGCGCTTAGCTCCTTGAAAGTACCGATGGAGTTAGGTGTCAACCTGCTAAATCAAATTCTTGTGGGACCCTTCAGTGTGGTAGGGAAGGCCCTACATATGATCTCGTCAGCTACTCCTTGAAGGTGCATCAAGGTCTTGAAGGATTCTAAGTGATTTAGGGGGGTCTTTGGCTCCGCCATAGCTTTCTATTTGCGGCATATGAAACTTCGGTGGAAGGGGGAAGAAATTGACAGACGCGGTGAACGGTGAATCTGTTCGATGGACCAAGTCATCAAGGTCGCTAGACACTTGCCCTCTGAGGGCGTCATCATAAAGTCTATTCGTTCCTTCATCATCTGTGTCTCTGCTACAATGTGAGGGGGAGTCGTGTTTATGATGGAAGGGCGGCTCATGTCCTGTCGCTCTGGTTGGCTTGGGGCATTGCTGCCCTCCGACCCCTCTTGGTCTCTTCTCTCAGCGCTGGAACCTTCTTGGTCTTCCTCCTAGGTACCCATCGATGTGTTCTTCTACCGTAGCTGTTCTTCCAGGTCATGATTTTGTTTGGTGAGCCATTCCACTACTTCCGTGAGGGTTTGGGCTTACCTCTCTAGGGTAGTGGGTTGCGGTTCATCTCCCTGATCGTCAGCTTCAAGGGAAAGCCGTAGACTTCCTACTGCCATTGTTTGCTTATGAACATAAATGGGACCGACGGGTTTTCGGGCGTTGCCTTATGCATTACAATTTTACCCTTATCAATATATAATAGCATTTGTGTCGATATTTTGGGGAGAAAATATTTTGGTGGGGTCAAGGAGAAAACCCATGGGCCCTACCATTTATTTTCTTTTCTTCCTATCCAATGAAACACACTTCAAAAAAGTTTTCCTTTCTATTTTCTCTCCAAAGTTTTCTATCTATCTTGTTTCACCTCCAAATAAACACACCCTTAGCCTCAAGATTTTTCTATTTCATCTTCAATTTTTGGCGTACCAAAATACCCTCATACAAGTTTTGGAATAATATATCCTTTAGTTTATTTTTTTTTTTCTACAAAAAAAGCAAAAAAAATGTTAAAATAGTAATACAATCTCACAAAAAAAAAAAACAGTTATTCTCACTACCTATTTGTATTCAAATGTCTGATTCCTATCAGTATTTATTATCTATTTGAATTCAAAAACACCAATTATCTTTATAAAAAAAAATACAAAATTACTTTTTCCAAAAAATGTTAAAAGAGTAATAATATCCATACAAAAAAAAAAAAAAAAAAAAAAAAAAAAAAAAACCCATTATTCTTACCACCTATATATATATATATATATATATATATATATATATATATATTTAAATGTCTTATTCCTATCTGTATATGTTAAGGCCTGATTAGTAGTAGAATTTTTGTTTTTCTTTTCAAAACAGTGTAAAAACAATTTTTTTTTTTTTTAAATTGAACATGAAACTAGTTTTTAGATAATAATTTTTATAATTTATATGTTTGGCTCCCACTTTTAAGAAATTTTCAAAATACTAAAAATAAAAATAATTGTTGGGAGACTATTTCTATTTTTGAGATTTAAAAAAAAGAAATTACAAAAAAGTAATGTGTAGAATATGTAGATTACTTATTTTTGTAGATAATGATAAAGGAATAGAGCTCATCATGTTTTTTTTTTTTTTAATGATAAGTTGCAAATTTGAAGTGTGAGAACTCTTTTTGTGATAAAAAGATAAAAGAGGTTGGACAAATAAGTAGGGTCCACTATTCAATTTATTTACAACTATGTCATTAAAAACATTTTTATGTATCTTGAAAATACCCCCTTAGCAGTTTTCAAAATCCCGTTTTAAATCAGGAAAATAGGATACAGTTTTTTGAAAACTGTATTTTGAAAATATTAGCCAAACAATAAATTCAAGTGTGAGACTCACCATTTTATGGATTGCAAAACAAAAAACTAAATTTAAATATTCTTACCAAACAGCCCTTATCTATTTGTATTTAAATACTTTAATTATATTTAAAAAAAATACAAAATTACTTTCTTTCTTTTTTCTTTTTTTAAACCACTACCTCACATAAAAACTATTAATTCTTATCCCAAAATTTCTATGTTTTTTTTTTTTTTATTTTATAAATTCTTTAAAACATTTCAAAATTTCTGTCATCCAAATTTTATACAATTATCACAAATTCCCATCCATCTACACTACCGTATATCATCTTTCTTTTGTTTAAATTTCAAATTTTTTTACTTATCACAATTCTAATCCCAATCAATAATTTCAAATGTCCCATTTGCTTTCAACTTCTTACGGTTCTCTATCTCATTTTTAAACATTATTCCACGTTACTTTACCTCTTTCTTTATAAAATAAAAATAATAATACACATAGTTATTTATATATCACTCTTAAACATTATAACACTAATCCAAAAAACAAATAAATAAAGAAGAGCATTATTGCATGTGCAAAGCGCATATGATGAGTCTAGTTAGTTGAATAATTAGATTCTAACACCATATCTACACCCCCCCCCCCCCCCCCCCCCCAAAAATACTAACACAGTAACACCATACCAAAATCCTCTGTCAGTATTTCCTAGTTAATATTATCTATCCAATTTACCCAAAAAAAAAAAAAGGCACCATACCAAACACATATACAGCGGACAAATTTTACAAAATAATACTTCTTTAACAATATTAATTATTTATTGAAACTGACATTATTTTGAAATTATTCAAGAACCTAGGCCTTTTTAAATCGTGTAATTTGTTTCAAGGCAATGCCAATTTAAATCATTAATATTACACACACGTACACACACATTATTTAGCAAATTTTACCCCAATTAACCCCATCTAAATGAAAATTAAGTTAGAATAGTTGAAAACATTTCAAAAAAGAAAAAGTCGAATATCATAAAGGTAACCTCGATTAATCCTAATATGGTCTCTCTCTACAACATCACTATTGAGTGTGAATTAACTTCTAAATCTTGAATCACGTTTGGTTTACCATGATGTGCATCACATCATGACCAAATCACTGCTATGTGAACATTATGATATTTAGTTCATCATTTTGTTACAAGATTTCAATAATCTAAGATTTTAAAATATTTCACATTATCTTAATCTCATCACCACCTTATTAAATAGGTGTAATTTTACATTAATTATTGGTGGGTTATAATAATTTATACAATTAAAGAAATTGCTCATACCAAAAAAATTTATTTTACTCAAGAGAATGACAAAAATATATATATATTTTTTTTAAAACCTCTAAAATACCCCAAAATCTCTAAAAAGATCAAAATACCATTGGAGCCACCAAAAATGACTAAAATACTCTCTGAATCTCTAAAATACCCTTAAAACCTCAAAAATGACCAAAATTCCCACAAATTCCTAGAACCACTAAAATAACATTATAAAAAAAAAAAATAATAAAAACCTTAAACAGCTAAAATGACCTAAAATACCTAAAAATCTCTTAAACAACCAAAATACCCTTGAAACCATTAAAATGATTAAAATGGCCCTAGACCAAAGAAAATTACCAAAATAACCTTGAAAAACTATAAAATGACCAAAATACCCCTAGACCTCAAAAATGACCAAAATACCCCAAACCTCTAAGATGACCAAAAATGACCTTTTTTTTTTTTTTTTTTTTTTTTTGAGCTAAACCAAAAATGACTTGAAATCTAACCAAAAATGACTTGAAATCTAAAAAATGATCAAAATACTTTTGAAACCACTTCAATAACCAAACTACCCTTAAAATTACCAAAATAATATTGAAACCTTAAAATGACCTAAATGCCCCCAAAAACTTCTAAAATGACCAAAAAAAAAAAAAAAACCCAAAACCTCTAAAATGACCAAAATACCCCTTAACCAGTAAAATGATCAAAATATTCTCAAAGCCTCTAAAATGACCTATCCCTAAAACCATTAGAAGAAAACCTCTAAAATGATCAAAATATCCCCAAGACCTCTAAAATAAAATCTCGAAAATGACCAAAATACGCCTAAACCCCTAAAATTGCCAAAATAACATCGAAACCTTTAGAATGCCAAAATTCTCTCAAAAACCTCTAAAATGATGAAAAATACTCCGAAACTATTAAGATGACCAAATGCCTACTAGTAAAATGATCAAAATATTCTTAGAACTTCTAAAATGACCAAGATATCCTCAAAACCTCTAGAATAAGCAAAAGTACCCCGAAAACTTTAAAATGTCCAAAATATCTAAAAACCTCTAAAATGATTAAAATGGTAAACAATTGCCTCCACACATTTGTAATTTTTTCTATTTAAATACAAAGATAGGGGACAAAAAATAAAAAACATTGGATAAAGCTTAAAGATGTAAACACAATTATATATTTATTATGTTTTTTTTACATGAATATTAATTATGTTTACTAATTCTTTTATAATACTTATTAAACCAAATATAAGACCACGTTATGATTACTATAAATATCACTTCATAATATTTGTATGTTTCTTATTTTAAACGATTTTATGTGTAAAATTTTCACAATTTGTCATAGGATATGTTTAATTACCTTTTCCATTTTATATTGGAGAATTCAACTGTCATATAGCGGGGTACTTTGGTCATTTTAGTAGTTTCGAAAGTATTTTGGTCATTTTAGAGGTTTTGAGATTTTTTTTTTGTCATTTTTCAGCTTTTAGGATTTTTTTTTTTTTTTGTCATTTTGGAGGTATCAAGGTATTTTTGCTCATTTTAGATGTTTTGGGGAATTTCGGTCATTTTATAAGTCTCATGGTATTTTGCTTGTTTGAGATCTTTCAGGGTTATTTTAGTACATTTTTTTGGGTATTTTCGTCGTTTTAGAGGTTTTTGGGGGTATTTTGGTCTTTTTAGGCTTCAAGAGTATTTAGTTCATTTGAGATATTATGAGTGTATTTTTGCTAAGGTTTAGGGGTATTTTGGTCATTTCAAAGGTTTTGAGTATATTTTGGACATTTTAAAAGTTTTGGGGATATTGTGGTTGTTTTGCTGGTTTTGGGGGCGTTTTGCTCATTTTCTAGATTTTTGGGATATTTTGGGCATTCGTGATGCATTTTAGTCATTTTGGTAGTTCTAAGGGTATTTTGTTCATTTTAGAGGTTTTGGGGTATTTAAAGGTTTTTTGATATTTTGGTAATTCTCATGAAACCACTTAATGACCACATCCTGAAACCGCTTACTGACACAATATAACCCAAATTGCTTATTTTGAAGGTTTCGAGTATTGTAGGCCCGTTTAAAAGTTTCAAGGCATTTGGGGGCATTTTATTCATTTTAATAGTTTAGGGTTTGGGGGGGGGGGGGGGGGGGGGATATTTTGGTCATTCTAGTGATTTCAATGGTATTTTTGTTATTATAGTGATTTCAAGATTATTTTCATCATTTTAGAGGTTTTAGAGATATTTTTGGTCATTTCTTAGGTTTCGAAGGTATTTTGGTCATTCTAGTGGTTTCAAAGTATTTTTCATCATTTCTAAGGTTTCGGGGTATTTTGTTCATTTTACTAGTTTCGAAAATATTTTGGTCATGTTTTCAAAAAAAAAAAAAAAAAAAAGAAGTATTTTAGTCATTTTAGAGGTTTCAGGATATTTTATTTATCTATTTTTTGTCATTTTTTTAGGTATCAAGGTATTTTTTTTGCTCATTTTAGATGTTTTGGGGAATTTTGGTTATTTTATAGGTTTCATGATATTTTGGTCGTTTGAGAGGATTTAGGGTTATTTTAGTAATTCAATTTGTTTTTGTGGCATTTTCGTCACTTTAGAGGTTTTGGGGGTATTTTTAAGGTTTCAACGGTATTTTGTTCATTTGAGAGATTTTGAGTGTATTTTGGCTAAGGTTTAGGGGTATTTTGATCATTTCCAGAGGTTTCGAGGGTATTTTGCATATTTTTGAGGTTTCAATATATTTTGGTCATTTTAAAAGTTTGAGGGGGGGGGGGGTATTGTGGTCATTTTTCTGGTTTTAAGGGTGTTTTGGTCATTTTCTAGGTTTTTGGGATTTAAAAGTTTTTTATAATTTGATAATTCTCAAGTGTAAAATATATATATATATATATATATATATATATATTGTGGGAAATCTTGATAAAAATATATTTGAAATCACTAGAATGGCCAATATACCCCCCCAAATTACCAAAATTACCAAAATACCCCCAAAACCACAAAACGACCAAAAGAAAAAAAAGCCCAAACCACTTAATTGACCAAAATAGTCCCAAAATCTCTTAAATGACTAAAATGACCCCAAAACCTCTAAAATGACAAAAACAACCCTGAAACGGTTTGAATGGGCAATCAAATCTCGATACCTTGTAAATGACCAAAATGCCCTAAACATCTAAAATGATTAAAAAATACACCTGGACATCGTTAAAATGACCAAAATGCCATAAAATCATCTAGAATGACTAAAAATGCCCATGAAACCTCTAAATTGGCCAAAACACCCAAAAACTTAAAAAAGTGGCTAAAAAAAAATATCGAAACCTCTAAAATGACTTGTACTCCCTTGAAATCAATAAAATGACAAAAATATATTAAAAATGAACAAAATAATTTTTAACCACTAAAATGGTAAAAAAAAATCCTAAAATCTCAAAAATGACAACAATACCCCTGAAAACCACTTAATGACACAATATAACCTGAAAATTTTGGTTATTTTGAAGGTTTCAAGTATTTTTGGCCCATTTAAAAGTTCCAAGTTATTTGGGTCATTTTGTTCATTTTAATAGTTTCGGGTGGGGGGCGCGGTAATTTGGGTAATTCTAGTGACTTTAGGGATATTTTTATTATTATAGTGGTTTAAGGATTATTTTCATCATTTTAGAGGTATTCTGGTCATTTTTTAGGTTTCGAAGGTATTTTGGTCATTCTAATGGTTTCAAAGGTTTTTTTTTTTTTTTTTTTAATCATTTAAGAGGATTCGAGCTATTTTAGACATTTTAGTGGTTTTGAATGTATTTTTAGTCATTTTAGAGGATTCAGGACTTTGTTTTTTTTTTTTTTTTTTTTTTTTTTTTTTTTTTTTTTGTCATTTTCAGGTTTTAGGGTATTTGTCGTTATTTTAGAGGTATCAAGGTATTTTTGCTCATTTTCAATGTTTTGGGGAATTTTGGTCATTTTACAGGTTTCATGGTATTTTGGTGATTTAAGAGATTTCAGGGTTTTTTTTTTGTAATTTAATTTGTTTTGGGGGTATTTTCATCATTTTAGAGATTTTGAGTGTATTTTGGTCATTTTTAAGATTTCAAGGGTATTTTGTTCGTTTAAGATTTTAAGGGTGGACATGTAAGCAAGCATGTAAAGATGCACAGAAAGCCAACGAATGGCATAAACAAAAATGGTAAGCATATCATCGCACGAAGCAATAAGCATCATGGTAATGCATCCTAAATGGTTACATCCAAACAAGGCCACTATTGGGGTTTATGCCCTAAAATCCAATTTATTAGCATGTCATAAATAATTAATTTGTTTAATTATATGAGACTATTTGCAAATGAACTAATGGGACATCGATCACAACTTCCTTATAAACTCAAAATGTAGTTCGTAATCAGTGATGAAATTGGGCATTTCATCTGGGAAGACTATATAACACATCAACTAAGATGATTTGTCTTGATCATGGAAATTGAGACTTCTAGTTAATGTGTTGATGTGTCGTAGGAGTGAATCTAATATTCACAGTCAAAACCTTAATATGTTGGGTAACCACACATAGTGTTGAGAGAACACATATTCTCAAGATAGAATCCATAATATCTTTTTATAGAGACACAAAATATCCCCTTTAGATAAGTTTAATAAGAACTGGTTATTTAGGACGCCCACTTTAGTAAGGAGTTACTAAATCTTATATTTATTGAAATTGGATTTCAATAAATATGAATAACTAAAAGATTAAACTGGATACTTAAGGATAAAATAGTTGTTTACAAAGTGATAGTTTATTATGACTATTCACTACGGATATTTCATGGAGGGGTTAAATGATATCATTAGAGTCTTGGGATATAATTTATTAATAAGACCTAGAATGTAATTATATTTATATAGTGATATTAAATATAATTAATGTTAACTTTGGATTTGTTAAGAGTTGACAGAAAAGCATAAGGCCCATTGGAGATAGAGTCTTATTTGTTCCCTTTGGTCCCATCTCAAGCCATAAACTATAGCCCAATTGGGTAGGCCCAAAAGCCTAACCCAATTAGATAATCAGTTTTTATTTAATAAAAGTTGTCAAATAAAGTAACTACCAAGGTAGTTAGAATGTACGTATGATGAAAAGAAAAGAAAACAGTTTTTCTTTACAAGAAGGAGAAGAAGGAGAATTTTTCTTTAAGAATCAACATACAAAAAGACTAATTGAGAGACCACTCTTTTTGGGAACCATGTGGAAATGAGATGAAGATTAAAGGTATTCTCAATTCCTTGTTTTGAATTTCACAGCATCGAGGTACACTTTATATTTCTTGTTCTAGAATTCAAGGTTACATGTTATCTCTCATGAATGAAGTAGATCCGTAATTAATACTTCCGTTGTGTGTTTTGTATGAGATGCAAAACCAGATTTTCCAACAGTCTCATGGACATCGGATGTAACCGCACAACCACAAACCCCCTAAGGGCATCAAGCATGGCAAAACCTTAAACTAAAGAGGCTAACACAAGTAGGGATGACAATTTCTACCCAACCCTAATGGGTCGGATTTTACCCGGCCCGATAAAGAATTGGGTCGGGTTTGGGTTTTTAAAAAAAAAACCGAATTGGGTCCGAATTTTTTTAAAAACCTGGGACGAACCCAGACTTGACCCAGTTATATCATAAATTACTAAAATACCCCACATATATATATAGTTATAATCCCTAACATTCAAATCATACTTCACACACACTCACTGGTCACAACCGCCTCTCATTCTCATCTAAGACTCAGTTTTCACGCACCAAACTCTCCTCTCCCACTCTCACTCACTCTTAATCTCACCGCCACCCAACTGTCCAAGCTCTCCTTTCCCACTCTCACTCACTCTCAATCTCACTGCCACCTAACTGCCTAAGCTCTCATTGCCAGTCCAAGCTCTCACTCACTCTCAATCATTCTCCACCGGCCAGTCTAAGGTTTGTCACCAGCCACAATCAAGCACCTCGCCTATTACAGATCCACCGTCAACCACCCCTCACTCATTATAGATCCACAATCACTGTGGTTTGGGATTTTTTATTTTCTTTTAGTGTTTTTTAGAGCAAAATCATATAAGTAACTAAAATCTGGGGAGTTTCAAGAAGATCAATGAGAACCCATTGATCGAGTTGGGGAATTCACCTTTGCCTTCTTCTTTCCGATTGATCAAGTAAAAAAAATCCAGTTGATTACAAGACTTTCTGATAAAGGATAGTTTCCAGTAAAGCGGGAAGGCTTAGTTAAAAGGAAAGCAAAAGCACTTTCAAGAGATCCTAGGCCGAAAGCCATTTCTCGGGAGGGCCCGAAAAAGTGGAAAAAAAAATTTCGTTCCGATTTTCATTCCAACACGACACAACCTAGAGAATTCCCAAAAAAATAGTAAAAAAATTCAAAAATTTTGAAAACATCATTTTGGCTTCTTTTCTTGTGAAACCAGGTTGGGAGGACCCAAAAAAGATGGAAAAAAAATTTCGTTCCGATTTTCGTTCCAATCTGACCCGAGCTAGACAATTCTCAAAAAAATAGAAAAAAATTTCAAAAAATTGGAAAACAAGATTTTTGGCTTCACTTCTAGCCAAACGGGGTTGGGAGGGCCCAAAAAAATCGAAAACAAAATTTTGTTCCGATTTTCGTTCCAACCCGACCCGAGCTGGAGAATTCCCAAAAAAATAGTAAAAAAATTTTAAAAATTAGAAAACATCATTTTAGCTTCATTTCTAGAAAAACCGAGTCAGGATGGCAAGAAAAACAGCAAAAAAAAATTTCGTTCCAATCCGACCCGAGCTAGGGAATTCCAAAAAAAAAAAAATAGTAAAAAAATTCAAAAAATTAGAAAACATCATTTTCACTATATTTCTAGCCAACGCGGGTTGGGAGAAGCCGAAAAAGAGGAAGAAAAATTTCGTTCCGATTTTCGTTCCAATCCGACCCGAGCTAGGGAATTCCAAAACAAACAGTAAAAAAATAAAACAATTAGAAAACATCATATTTGCTTCATTTCTAGCAAAACTGGGTCTGGAGGGCCCCGAAAATGGGAAAGAAAAATTTCGTTCAGATTTTTGTTCCAATCTGACCCGAGCAAGAGAATTCCAAAAAAAAAATAGTAAAAAAATTCAAAAAATATGTAAACATTATTTTGGCTTCATTTCTAGCCAAAAAAAAAATGGTAAATAATTTCAAAAAATTAGAAAACATCATTTTGGGTTCATTTCTAGCCAAACTGAGTTAGGATGGCCCAAAAAAGTGGAAAAAAAATTTCGTTTCGATTTTCGATTCAACCCGACCCGAGCCAGAGAATTCCCAAAAAAATAGTAACAAAATTTAAAAAATTAGAAAACATCATTTTAGCTTCATTTCTAGCAAAACCATGTTAGGATGGCCAGAAAACAGTGAAAAAAAAAATTTCATTCCAATCCGACCGAGCGGGAGAATTCCCAAAAAAATAGTAAAAAAATTTTTAAAAAAAAACTAGAAAACATCATTTTCGCTTCATTTCATGCCAACCCAGGTTGGGAGGGGCCGAAAAAGAGGAAAAAAAAATTCTGTTTCGATTTTCTTTCCAACCCGAGCCGAGCTAGAGAATTACAAGAAAAAAAAAAAAAAAAAAAAGCAAAAAAATTTAAGAAATTAGAAAACATCATTTTGGCTTCATTTGTTGTGAACCCGGGTTAGGAGGAGCCGAAAAAGAGGAAAGAAAAATTTCGTTCTGATTTTCGTTCCAATCCAACCCGAGCTAGAGAATTCCCAAAAAAATTGTAAAAAAAAATACTAAAAATTAGAAAACATCACTTTGGCTTCATTTCTAGCCAAACAGGGTCTGGATGGGCTGAAATAGGGGGGAAAAAAAATTGTTTTGAATTTCGTTCGAATACGACACGACTTGGAGAATTCCCCAAAAAATAGTAAAAAAATTAGAAAACTTCATTTTCACTTCATTTCTAGCCAAACCGGATAGGGAGGGCCTGAAAAAGAGGAAAAAAAATTTCGTTCCGATTTTCGTTTCAACCCGACCTGAGTTAGAGAATTCCCAAAAAAATTTTAAAAAAATTCAAAAAATAAGAAAACATCATTTTAGCTTCATTTCTATCAAAACTGCATCAGGAGGGCCTGAAAAAAAAAAAAAAAAAAAAAAAAAAAAAAAAAAAAAAAAAAAAAAAAAATCGTTCTGATTTTCGTTCCAATCCAACCCGAGCTTGAGAATTCCCAAAAAAAATTGTCAAAAAATTAGAAAACATCATTTTTGCTTCATTTCTAGCAAAACTGGGTCTGGAGGGCCTGGAAAACGGGAAAAAAAAATTCGTTCCGATTTTCGTTCCAACCCGACCTGAGCTAGATAATTCCCAAAAAAATTGTAAAAAAATTCAAGAAATTAGAATACATTATTTTGGCTTCATTTCTAGTGAACCTGGGTCAGGCGGAGCCGAAAAAGATGAAAAAAAATTTCGTTCTGATCCGACCCGAGCTAGAGCATTCCTAAAAAGATAGTAAGAAAATTCAAAAAAATTAGAAAACATCAATTTGGCTTCATTTCTAGCCAAACCGGGTCGGGATGGGCGACAAAGAGGTAAAAAAAAAAATTTGTTCAAAATTTCCTTCCAACACGACATGACCCGGAGAATTCCCAAAAAAATAGTAAAAAAATTCAAAAAATTAGAAAACTTCATTTTCGCTTCATTTCTAGCCAAACTGGATAGGGAAGGCCTGAAAAAGAGGAAAAAGAATTTCGTTCCGATTTTCGTTCCAACCCGACCCAAGCTAGAGAATTCCTAAAAACACAGTAAAAAAATTCAAAAATTAGAAAACATCATTTTTGGCTCCATTTCTAGTGAACCCGGGTTAGGATGAGCCAAAAAAGTGGAAAGAAAAATTTCGATCTGATTTTCGTTCCAATTCGACCCGAGCTAGTGAATTCCCCAAAAAAATAGTAAAAAAAATTCCAAAAATGGGAAAACATCATTTTGGGTTCATTTGTAACCAAACCGAGTAAGGAGGGCCCAAAAAAGTGGAAAAAAAATTTCGTTCCGATTTTCGTTTCAACCCGACCCAAGCCAGAGAATTCCCAAAAAAATAGTAGCAAAATTCAAAAAATTAGAAAACATCATTTTCGCTTCATTTCTAATAAAACCATGTTAGGATGGCCAGAAAAACAGGAAAAAAAATTTTCATTCCGATTTTCATTCCAATCTGACCCGAGCGAGAGAATTCCCAAAAAAATAGTAAAAAAATTCAAAAACTAGAGAACATCATTTTCGCTTCACTTGATGCCAACCCAGGTTGGGAGGGGCCGAAAAAGAGGAAAAAAAAATTTTGTTTCGATTTTCTTTCCAACCCGGGCCGAGCTAGAAAATTACAAAAAGAAAAAAAAAATCAAGAAATTAGAAAACATCACTTTGGCTTCATTTCTAGCCAAATGGGGTCAGGATGGGCTGAAAAAGAGGAAAAAAAAAAATTGTTCAGAATTTCGTTCCAATACGACACGACTTGGAGAATTCCCCAAAAAATAGTAAAAAAATTCAAAAAATTAGAAAACTTCATTTTCACCTCATTTATAGCCAAACCAGATAGGAAGGGCCTGAAAAAGAGGAAAAAAAAATTCCGTTTCGATTTTCGTTCCAACCCGACCCGAGCTTGAGTAATCCCAAAAAAATAGTAAAAAAACTCAAAAAATTAGAAAACATCATTTTCACTTCATTTCTAGCAAAACCGGGTCAGGAGGGCCCCAGAAAAGAAGAAAAAAAAAATTCCTTTCCGATTTTCGTTCCAACCCGACCTGAGCTAGATAATTCCCAAAAAAATAGTAAAAAAATTGAAGAAATTAGAAAACATTATTTTGTCTTCATTTCTAGTGAACCCGGGTCAGGCGTAGCCAGAAAAGAGGAAAAAATTTCATTCCAATCCAACCCGAGCTAGAGAATTCCTAAAAAAATAGTAAGAAAAATAAAAAAAATTAGAAAACATCACTTTGGCTTCATTTCTAGACAAACTGGGTTGGGATGGGCTGAAAAGAGGAAAAAAAAAATTGTTCCAAATTTCGTTCCAACACGACACGACCTGGAGAATTCCCAAAAAAATAGTAAAAAAATTCAAAAAATTAGAAAACATCATTTTCGCTTCATTTCTAGCCAAACTGGATAGGGAAGGCCCGAAAAAGAGGAAAAAGAATTTCGTTCCGATTTTCGTTCAAATCCGACCTGAGCTAGACAATTCCCAAAAACACAGTAAAAAAATTCAAAAAAGAAATAAAAAACATCATTTTGTCTTCATTTCGTGTGAACCAGAAACGGGAGGAGCTGAAAAAGACGAAAAAAAAAAATTCGTTCCGATTTTCGTTTCAACCCGACCCGAGCTAGAGAATTTCCAAAAAAATTGTTAAAAATTTGAAAAAAAAAAGAAAACATCATTTTGGCTTCATTTCTCACAAAATTGGTTCAGGAGTGTCTGAAAAACAGGAAAAAAAAATTCCGTTCTGATTTTCGTTCCAATCCGACCCGAGCTAGATAATTCCCAAAAAAAAGTAAAAAAAAATTCAAAAAACTAGAAAACATCATTTTAGGCTCAGTTCTAGCAAAACCGGGTCTGGAGGACCCAAAAGGGGGAAAAAATTTCGTTCCAATTTTCATTCCAATCCGACCCGAGATAGAGAATTACCAAAAAAAATAGTAAAAAAAAATTCAAAAAATTAGAAAACATCACTTTGCTCCATTTTTAGTGAACGGGTTAGGAGGAGCCACAAAAGAGGAAAGAAATTTCGTTCCGATTTTCTTTCCAATCCGACCCGAGCTAGAGAATTCCCAAAAAAATAGTAAAAGAATTCAAAATTCCATAAAACATTATTTTCACTTCATTTCATGCCAACCCAGGTTGGGAGGGGCCAAAAAAGAGGGAAAAAAAATTCTGTTTTGATTTTCTTTCCAACCCGAGCCGGGCTAGTGAATCCGGGTTAGGAAATGCCGAAAAAGAGGAAAGAAAAATTTCGTTCCGATTTTCATTCTAATCCGACACGAGCTAGAGAATTCCCAAAAAAATAGTAAAAAAAATTCTAAAAATTAGAAAACATCACTTTGGTTCATTTCTTACCAAACCGGGTCAGGATGGGTTGAAAAAGAGGGAAAAAAAAATTTTGTTCCGAATTTCATCCAATACGACAAGACTTGGAGAATTCCCCAAAAAATTAGAACACATCATTTTCGCGTCATTTCCGCCAAACTGGGTAGGGAGGGCCTGAAAAAAAAGCAAAAAAAATTTCGTTCCAATTTTCATTTCAACCCGACCCGAGTTAGAGAATTCCCAAAAAAATGGTAAAAAAATTCCAAAAAATAAGAAAACATCATTTTTGCTTCATTTCTAGCAAAACTGCATCAGGAGGGCCTGAAAAACAGGAAAAAAAGAATTTCGTTTTGATTCTCATTCCAATCCGACCCGAGCTAGAGAATTACCAAAAAAATAGTAAAAAAAAATTCAAAAAAATTAGAAAACATCATTTTGGCTCCATTTCTAGTGAACCCGGGTTAGGAGGAGCCAAAAAAGAGGAAAGAAAAATTTCGTTCCCATTTTCGTTCCAATCCGACCCAAGCTAGAGAATTCCCAAAAAAATAGAAAAAAAAAATCCAAAAATTAGAAAATATCATTTTGGCTTCATTTCTAGCCAACCCAGGTTCGGTGTGGCCGAAAAAGAGGAATAAAAAGTCTGTTTCGATTTTCTTTCCAACCCGAGCCGAGCTAGAGAATTCCAAAAAAAAAAAAAAATAGCAAAAAAAATTCTAGAAATTAGAAAACATGATTTTTGGCTTCATTTCTAGTGAACCCGGGTTAGGAGGAGCCGAAAAGGAGGAATGACAAATTTCGTTCCGATTTTCGTTCCAATCCGACCCAAGCTAGAGAATTCCCAAAAAAATAGAAAAAAAAAATCCAAAAATTAGAAAATATCATTTTGGCTTCATTTCTAGCCAACCCAGGTTCGGTGTGGCCAAAAAAGAGGAAAAAAAAGTCTGTTTCGATTTTCTTTCCAACCCGAGCCGAGCTAGAGAATTCCAAAAAAAAAAAAAAAATAGCAAAAAAAATTCTAGAAATTAGAAAACATGATTTTTGGCTTCATTTCTAGTGAACCCGGGTTAGGAGGAGCCGAAAAGGAGGAATGACAAATTTCGTTCCGATTTTCGTTCCAGTCCGACCCGAGCTAGAGAATTCCCAAAAAATAGAAGAAAAAAAATTCTAAAAATTAGAAAACATCACTTTGGCTTCATTTCTAGCCAAACTTGGTCAGGATGGTCTGAAAAAGTGGAAAAAAAAAATGTTCTAAATTTCGTCCAAATACGACAAGACTTTGAAAATTCCCCAAAAATAGTAAAAAAATTCAAAAAATTAGAAAACTTCATTTTTGCTGCATTTCTAGCCAAACTGGATAGGGAGGGCCTGAAAAAGAGGAAAAAAAAATCGTTCCGATTTTCGTTTCAACCCGACCAAAGTTAGAGAATTCCCAAAAAAATGGTAAAAAAATTCAAAAAACAAGAAAAAATTATTTTAGCTTCATTTGTAGCAAAACTGCATCAGGAGGGCCTAAAAAACAGGAAAAAGAAATTTCGTTCCGATTTTCGTTCCAATCCGACCCGAGCTAGAGAATTCCCAAAAAAATAGTAAAAACAAAATTCAAAAAAATTAGAAAAAATCATTTTGGGCTCATTTCTAGAAAAAGTGGGTCAGGAGGGCAGAAAAAAGAGGAAAAAAAAATTCGTTTCGATTTTCGATCCAATCCGACGCGAGCTATAAAATTCCCAAAAAAATAGTAAAAAAAATTAGAAAAAAGCATTTTCGCTTCATTTCTAGCCAACCCGGGTTGGGAGGAGCCGAAAAAGTAGAAAAGGAAATTCATTACGATTTTCGTTCCAACTCGACCAGAGCTAGATAATTCCCAAAAAAACAGTAAAAAATTGCAAGAAATTAGAAAACCTCATTTTGGCTCCATTTCTAGTGAACCCGGTTAGGAGGAGCTAAAAAAGGGGAAAGAAAAACTTCGTTCCGATTTTCGTTCCAATCCGACCCGGGCTTGTGAATTCCAAAAAAAATAGTAAAAAAAAATTCCAAAAATTAGAAAATATCATTTTGGCTTCATTTCTAAGCAACCCAGGTTGGAAAAAAAAAAAAAAAAAAAAAGTTCGTTCCAACCCGACCGGAGGTATAGAATTCCAAAAAAAAAAGGTAAAATATTTCAAAAAATTAGAAAACATCATTTTGGGTTCATTTCTAGCCAAACCGAGTTAGGAGGGTCCAAAAAAGTGGAAAAAAAAAAATTTCGTTCCAATTTTCACTTGAACCCGACCCGAGCCGGAGAATTCCCAAAAAAATAGTGAAAAAATTCAAAAAATTAGAAAACATCATTTTAGCTTCATTTCTAGCAAAAGCATGTTAGGATGGCCAGAAAAAAAGGAAAAAAAAAAATTTCATTCCGATTTTCGTTCCAATCCGGCCCAAGCTAGAGAATTCCCAAAAAAAAGTAAAAAAATTCAAAAAACTAGAAAACATCATTTTCGCTTCATTTCAAGCCAACCCAGGTTGGGGCCGAAAAAGAGGAAAAAAAATTTTGTTTCGATTTTCTTTCCAACTCGATCCGAGCTAGAGAATTCAAAAAAAAAAAAAAAATAGCAAAAAAATTCAAAAAATTAGAAAACTTTATTTTTGCTTCATTTCTAGCCAAACTAGGTCGGGAGGGGCCGAAACGAAGGGAAAAAAAAATTGTTCCAAATTTCGTTCCAACATGACACAACCTGGAGAATTCCCAAAAAAATAGTAAAAAAATTCGAAAAATTAGAAAACATCATTTTTGCTTCATTTCTAGTGAACCCGGGTTAGGAGGAGCCAAAAAAGAGGAAAGAAAAATTTCGTTCCGATTTTCGTTCCAATCTGACCCGAGCTAGAGAATTCCCAAAAAAATAGTAAAAAAAAAAATCCAAAAATTAGAAAATATCACTTTGCGTTCATTTCTAGCCAACCCAGGTTGGGTGTGGCCGAAAAAGAGGAAAAAAAAAACCTGTTTCAATTATCTTTCCAACGCGAGCCGAGCTAGAGAATTCCAAAAAAAAAAAAAAAATAGCAAAAAAATTCTAGAAATTAAAAAACATGATTATGGCTTCATTTCTAGTGAACCCGGGTTAGGAGGAGTCGAAAAGGAGGAAAGAAAAATTTCGTTCCGATTTTCGTTCCAATCCGACCCGAGCTAGAGAATTCCCAAAAAAATAGAAGAAATTTTTTTTTTAAAAATTAGAAAACATCACTTTGGCTTCATTTCTAGCCAAACTGGGTCAGGATGGCCTGAAAAAGTGAAGAAAAAAAAAATTGTTCCAAATTTCGTCCAAATACGACACGACTTGGAAAATTCCCCAAAAATAGTAAAAAAAATCACAAAATTAGAAAACTTCATTTTCACTGCATTTCTAGCCAAACTGGATAGGGAGGACCTGAAAAAGAGGGAAAAAAAATTCGTTCCGATTTTCGTTTCAACCCGACCCGAGTTAGAGAATTCCCAAAAAAATAGTAAAAAAATTCAAAAAATAAGAAAACATTATTTTAGCTTTATTTCTAGCAAAACTGCATCAGGAGGGCCTAAAAAACAGGAAAAAGAAATTCCATTCCGATTTTCGTTCCAATCCGACCCGAGCTAGAGAATTCCCAAAAAAACAGTAAAAAAATTCAAGAAATTAGAAAAACTCATTTTGGCTCCATTTCTAGTGAACCCGGTTAGGAGGAGCTAAAAAAGAGGAAAGAAAAATTTCATTCCGATTTTCGTTCCAATCCGACCCGAGCTAGTGAACCAACCCAGGTTGGGAGGAGCCGGAAAAGTGGAAAAAAAAAAAAAAAAAAAAAAAAAAAGTTCATTCCAATTTTCGTTCCAACCCGACCGGAGGTATAGAATTAAAAAAAAAAAGGTAAAATATTTCAAAAAATTAGAAAACATCATTTTAGGTTCATTTCTTGCATAACCGTGTTGGGAGGGCCCAAAAAAGAGGGAAAAAAAATTTCGTTCCGATTTTCGTTCCAATCCGACCCGAGCTAGAGGATTACCAAAAAAATAGTAAAAAACTTCAAAAAATTGGAAAACATCGTTTTTGCTTCAATTCTTGCAAAACTGGGTTTGTAGGGCCCGAAAACAGGAAAAAAAAATTTCATTGCTATTTTCCTTCCAATCTGACCCGATCTAGGGAATTCCTAAAAAAATAGTAAAAAAAATTTAAAAAGTTAGAAAACATCATTTTTGTTCAGTTCTAGCAAAACCGGGTCAGGAGAACCCAAAAAAGAGGAAAAAAAAAAATTTGTTCCGACTTTCGTTGCAGCCCAACCCGAGCTAGACAATTTCCAAAAAAATAGCAAAAAAATTCAATAAGTTAGAAAACATCATTTTGGCTTCATTTTTAGTGAACACGGGTCTGGAGGAGCCGAAAAAGAGGAAAAAAAATTTCGTTCCGATTTTCATTCCAATCCAACCCGAGCTAGAGAATTCCCAAAAAAATAGTAAAAAAATTCAAAAAATTAGAAAACATCATTTTAGCTTCATTTCTAGCCAAACCAGGCCTGGATGAGCCGGGTTGGATTGAATTTTTTTTTTTTTTTTTTTCCACTTTTTCAGCTCCTCCCAACCCGAGTTTGCTAGAAATGAAGCTAAAATGATATTTTCTAAATGATGTTTTCAGCTCCTCCTGATCCGGGTTCACTAGAAATGAACTCAAAATGATGTTTTCTAATTTCTTGAATATTTTTACTATTTTTTTGGGAATTGTCTAGCTCGGGTCAGCTTGGAATAAAAATCGGAACGAAATTGTTTTTCCGCTTTTTCGGGCCCTCCTGACCTGGTTTTGCTAGAAATGAGGCCAAAATGATGTCTTCTAAATTTTTGAATTTTTTTACTATTTTTTTGGGAATTCCCTAGCTCAGATCGGATTGGAACGAAAATCGGAACAATTTTTTTTTTTTTTTTTTCCACTTTCTCGGATCCTCCCAACCTGGGTTGGCTAGAAAAGAAGATGCTGTTTTCTAATTTTTCGAATTTTTTTAGTATTTTTTTAGGAATTCTCTAGCTCTGGTCGGGTTGAAATGAAAATCGGAACGAAATTTTTTTTCCCTCTTTTTCGGCCACTCCCGACCCTGGTTCGCACGAAATGAAGCCAAAATGATGTTTTCTAATTTTTTGAATAGTTTTACTGTATTTTTGGGAATTGTCTAGCCAAGGTCGGGTAGGAATGAAAATCAGAATGGAATTTTTTTTTCCTCTTTTTCGGGCACTCCCTATCTGGTTTGGCTAGAATTGAAGTGAAAATGATGTCTCTAATTTTTTGAATTTTTTTACTATTTTTTTGGGAATTCTCTAGCTCGGGTCGGATTGGAACGAAAATCGGACTGAAATTTTTTTTCCTCTTTTTCGGCTCCTAATCCGGGTTCCCTAAAAATGAAGCCAAAATGATGTTTTCTAATTTCTTGAATTTTTTTACTATTTTTATGCGAATTATCTAGCTCGGATCGGGTTGGGACGAAAACCGGAATAATTTTTTTTTTCCTCTTTTTCAAGCCCTCCTGACCCAGTTCTGCTAGAAATGAAGTCAAAATGATGTCAAAATCGGAACTAAAATTTTTTTTTCCTCCTTTTCGGCTCCTCCTGACCTGGATTGGCTAGAAATGAAGCCAAAATAATGTTTTCAAAATTTTTAACTTTTTTTACTATTTTTTTGGGAATTCTCTGGCTCGGGTCGGATTGGAATGAAAATTGGAACGAAATTTTTTTTTTTCCAGTTTTTCGAGCCCCCCTGCTTTTGCTCGAAATGAAGGAAACATGATGCTTTCTAATTTTTTGAATTTTTTAGGGAATTCTCTAGCTCGGGTCGGATTGCAACGAAAATCGGAACGATTTTTTTTTTTTTTTTCCTGTTTTGTGGGCCCTCCTTACTCAGTTTTCCTAGAAATGAAGCGAAAATGATGTTTTCTAATTTTTTGAATTTTTTTGGGAATTCTCTAGCTCGAATCGGGTTGGAACGAAAATCGGAACTAAAATGTTTTTTCCTCTTTTTCAGCTCCTCCCAACCTGGATTGGCTGGAAATTAAGCTAGAATAATGTTTTCTAATTTTTTGAATTTTTTTTTCTATTTTTTTGGGAAATCTCTAGCTCAGGTCGGGTTGGAACAAAAATCGGAACTAAAATGTTTTTTCCTCTTTTTCAGCTCCTCCCGACCTGGATTGGCTGGAAATTAAGCTAGAATAGTGTTTTCCAATTTTTTGAATTTTTTTTTTTCTATTTTTTTGGGGAAATCTCTAGCTCAGGTCGGATTGGAAAGAAAATCGGAACAAAATTTTTTTTCCACCTTTTTGGCTTCTCCCGACCGCTAGAAATGAAGCCAAAATAATGTTCTCAAATTTTTTTGAATTCTTTTACTATTTCTTTTGAGAATTCTCTAGCTCGGGTCGGATTTGAACGAAAATCGGAATGAAAATTTTTTTTTTCACGTTTTTCGGGCCCTCCAGACCCGGTTTTTCTAGCAATGAAGAAAAATGATGTTTTCTAATTCTTCGAACTTTTTTACTATTTTTTTTTGGGAATTCTCTAGCTTGGATCGGATTGGAAACAAAATCGGAACTAAATTTTTTTTCCTCCTTTTTGGCTCCTACCAACCTGGATTGGCTAAAAATGAAGCCAAAATGTTATCTTCTAATTTTTTGAAATTGTTTTCTATTTTTTAGAGAATTGTCTAGCACGGGTCTGATTGGAACGAAAAAAGGAACGATTTTTTTTTTTTTTTTTTCCATCTTTTTGGGATCCTCCCAACCCAATTTCACAGGAAAAGAAGCCAAAATGACGTTTTCAAAATTTTGGAATATTTTGCAATTTTTTTGGGAATTCTCCAAATCGTGTCGTGTTGGAACGAAATTCGGAACAAAAAACTTTTTTTCCTCTTTTTCGGGCCGTCCTGACCCAGTTTGGCCAGAAATAAAGCCAAAATAATGTTTTCTTATTTTTTTGAATTTTTCACTATTTTTTTGGGAATTGTCTAGATTGCGTCGAGTTGGAACGAATTTTTTTTTTTTCTCTTTTTCGGGCCCTCCTATCCCATTTTTTCTAGATATGAAGCCAAAATGATGTTGTCTAATATTTTTACAATTTTTTTGGGAATTCCCTAGCTCAGGTAGGCTTGGAAGAAAAATGGGAACGAAATTTTTGTTTTCCCACTTTTTCGGGCCCTCCTTACCCAGTTTGGCTAGAATTGAAGCCCAAATGATGTTTTCTAATTTTTTGAATTCTTTTTACTATTTTTTTGGGAATTCTCTAGCTCGGGCCGGATTTGAACGAAAATCGGAACGATTTTTTTTTTTTTTTTTTTGCTTTTGTTGTTGTTGTTGTTTTTATTTTTCGGGCACTCCTGACCCAGTTTTGCTAGAAATGAAGCTATTGTGATGTTTTGTAATTTTGTAAATTTTTTTACTATTTTTTGGGGAATTCCATAGCTCTGGACGGATTGGAACGAAAATCGAAACAAAATTTTTTTTCCACTTTTTCAGCTCCTCCGGACCAGGGTTTTCAAGAAATGAAGCCAAAATGATGTTTTCTAAATTTTTCAATTTTTTTACTATTTTTTTGGGAATTCTCTAGCTCGGGTCGGATATGAACAAAAATCGGAACGAAATTTTTTTTTTCTTGTTTTCTGGCCATCCTGACCCGGCTTTGTTAGAAATGATGCCAAAATGATGTTTTCTAATTTTTTAATTTTTTTTACTATTTTTTTGGGAATTCTCCAGCTCGGGTCCGGTTGGAACGAAATTATTTTTTTTCCCACTTTTTCAGGCCCTCCCAACCCCGTTTGGCTAGAAATGAAGCCAAAATATTTTTTTCCATTTTTTTGAAATTTTTATCTGTTTTTTTGAGAATTGTCTAACTAGGCGATTGGAACGAAAATCGGAACGAAATTTTATTTCCATCTTTTTTGGGTCCTCCCAACCCAGTTTCGCAGGAAAAGAAGCCAAAATGATGTTTTATAATTTTTTTACTATTTTTTTTTTTGGAATTCTCCAGCTTAGGTCGGGTTGTAACAAAAATCAGAACTAAATTTTTTTACTCTTTTTCGGGTCCTCCGGAACCTGATTTGCCAGAAATGAAGTGAAAATAATGTTTTCTAATTTTTTGAATTTTTTAACTTTTTTTTTTTTTTTTTGGAATTCCCTAGCACGAGTCGGATTGGAATGAAAATTGGAACGAAATTTTTTTTCCTCTTTTTCGGCTCCTCCCGACCCGGGTTAGCTAGAAATGAACCTAAAATGATATTTTCTAATTTTTTTTTTACTATTTTTTTGAGAATTGTCCAGCTCGGGTCCCCCCAACCTGGTTTCGCAATAATAGAAGCTAGAATGATGTTTTCAAAATTTTTGAATTTTTTTACTAGTTTTTTGGGAATTCTCCAGGTCGTGTCGTGTCGGAACGAAATTTAGAATGAAATTTATTTTTTCCTCTTTTTCGGCCTGTCCTTACCCGATTTGGCTAGAAATGAAGCCAAAATAATGTTTCCTAATTTTTTAAATTTTTTACTATTTTTTTGGGAATTGTCCAAATCGGGTCGGGTTGGAACAAAAATCGGAACGAAAATTTTTTTTTCTCTTCTTCGGGCCCTCCTCTCCCAGTTTTGCTATAAAAGAAGCTAAAATAATGTTTTCTAATTTTTTGAATTTTTTTACTATTTTTTTCGGAACTCTCTAGCTTGAGTCGGGTTGAAACGAAAATCGGAATGAAAATTTTTTTTTTTCCACTTTTTCGGGCCCTCCTGACCCGGTTTGGCTAGAAATGAAGCCAAAATGATGTTTTCTAATTTTTTGAAATTTTTTACTATTTTTTTTTAATTCTCTTCCTGCGGTCGGGTTTGAACGAAAATCGGAACGAAATTTTATTTTTCTCTTTTTCGGCCCGTCCCGACCCTTGTTCAAATGAAATGAAGCCAAAATGATGTTTTCTAATTTTTTGAATTTCTTCACTGTGAATTCTCTAGTTGGGGTTGGGAAAAAATTGCTCGGATCGAAATGATGTGAGGATGAGGTTTTTTAATTTTTTTGCTATTTTTTTGGGAATTCTTTAGTTCGTGTCGGGTAAGAACCGTTCGGATGAAGTTTTGACTTGAAATGATGCCAGGATGAAGTTTTTCAATTTTTTGATTTTGTTTGCTATTTTTTTTCCGGGATTCTCTAGTTGGGGTCCGGTAAAAACCGCTCAGATCAAAAACTTTATTTTCTCCCTTTCTCAGCCTAGCCCGACCCGTTTAGGCTTGAAATGATGTCGGGATGAGGTTTTTTGAATTTTTTTGCATTTTTTTTTTCAGAATTCTCCAGTTTGGTTGGGTAAAAACCGCTCGGATCAAAAAACTTATTTTCTCCCTTTCTCGACCTGGCCCGACCCGTTTAGGCTTGAAATGATGCCAGGATCAAGTTTTTCAATTTTTATAATTTTTATGCTATTTTTTTCGGAATTCTCTAGTTGGGGTTGGGTAAAAACCGCTCGAATTGAAATTTTTTTTTTCTCCCTTTCTCAGCCTGGCCTGTCCGTTTCGGCTTCAAATTATGCCAGAATGAGGTTTTTCAATTTTTTCAATTTTTTCGCTATTTTTTTTTCGGAATTCTCTAGTTGGGGGGGTCGGGTAAAAACCGCTCAGATCGAAAACTTTTTCTTCTCCCTTTCTCGGCCTGGCTCGACCTGTTTCTGTTTGAAATGATGTCAGGATGAAGTTTTTCAATTTTTTGAATTTTTTTCCTATTTTTTTTCGGAATTCTGTAGTTGGAGTCGGGTGAAAACGTCTCGTATCGAAAACTTATTTTTCTTCCTTTCTAGGGCTGGCCCAAACAGTTTTGACCTGAAATGATTCTAGGATGATATTTTTCATTTTTTTTTTTTTTTTTTTTTTTTTTTTTTTTTTTTCAGAATTCTCTAGTTGGGGTCGAGTAAATACCACTCGGATCGAAAATTTTTTTTTTTCTCCCCTTCTCGCCCTAGCGTGACTCGTTTATGCTAGTAATGATACCAGGATGAGGCTTTTCAATTTACTAAATTTTTATGCTATTTGTTTTTCAGAATTCTCTAGTTGGGGTTGGGTAAAAACCGCTTGGATCGAAAACTTTTTTTTTTCTCTCTTTCTCGGTCTAGCCCGCCCGTTTAGGCTTGAAATGATGTGAGGATGAGGTTTTTGAACTTTTTGAATTTTTTTTTCTATTTTTTTTCGAAATTCTCTTGTTGGGGTCGGGTAAAAACTGCTCGGAACGAAAAACTTTCTTTCTCCCTTTCTAATTCTGGCCCGACCCGTTTAGGCTTGAAATGATGCCAGGATGAAGTTTTTCAATTTTTATAATTTTTATGCATTTTTTTGGGAATTCTCTAGTTGGGGTCGGGGAAAACGCACGGATCGAAAACTTTTTTTTTCTCCCTTTTTCGACCTCGCCCGACCCGTTTAGGCTTGAAAGGATGCCAGGATGGGTTTTTCAATATTTTTTATTTTTTTGCTATTTTTTTTTTTCGGAATTCTCTAGTTAGGGTCGGGCAAAAACCGCTTGGATCGAAAACTTTTTTTTTCTCCCTTTCTCGACCTCGCCCGACCCGTTTAGGCTAGAAATGATGCCGGGATGAGGTTTTTCAATTTTTTGAATTTTTTTGCTATGTTTTTCGCAGTTCTCTAGTTGGGGTCAGGAAAAAACTGCTCGGATTGAAAAACATTTTTTCTCCCTTTCTCGTTCTGGCCTGACCCGTTTAGGTTAGAAATGATGTTAGGATGAAGTTTTTCAATTTTTTGAATTTTGATGCTTTTTTTTTTTTTCGAAATTCACTAGTTGGGGTCGGGTAAAAACCACTCGTCTCGAAAACTTTTTTTTTTCTCCTTTTCTTGGCCTGGCCCGACCCGTTTCGACTTGAAATAATGCGAGGATGATGTTTTTCGAATTTTTGAATTTTTTTGCTATTTTTTTTGGAATTTTCTAGTTAGGGTCGGGTAAAAACCGCTCGGATCGAAAACTTTATTTTCTCCCTTTTTTGGCTTGGCCCGACCCGTTTAGGCTTGACATAATTCCGGGACGAGGTTTTTCTATTTTTTGAATTTTGTTGCTATTTTTTTTGGAGTTCTCTTGCTGGGGTCGAGTAAAAACCGCTTGGATCGAAAAACTTTTTTTTTTTTCTCTTTCTCGGTCTGGTCTGACCCGTTTAGGCTAGAAATGATGCCGGGATGAAGTTTTTCAATTTTTACGTCATTTTATTCGGACTTCTCTAGTTGGGTTCGGGTAAAAACCGCTCGAATCGAAAACGTTTTTTTCTCCCTTTCTTGGCCTTGCCCAAACTGTTTAGGCTTCAAAGGATGCCAGGATAGAGTTTTTCAATTTTTAATAATTTTTATGCTATATTTTATTTTCGGAATTCTCTTGTTGGGGACGGGTAAAAACCGCTCATATTGAAAAAAAAAATTTTCCTGCCTTTCCCAGCCTAGCCCACCCCGTTTAGGCTTGAAACGATGCTAGGATCAAGTTTTTCAATTTTTATAATTTTTATGCTATTTTTTTTCGGAATTCTCTAGTTGCGGTCGGGTAAAAACCGTTCGGATCGAATACTTTTTTTTATTCTTCCTTTCTCGGCCTGGCCCAACCCGTTTAGCCCTGAAATGATGGGAGGATAAAGTTTTTCAATTTGTTGAATTTTTTGCAATTTTTTTCAGAATTCTCCAATTGGGATCGGTTAAAAACCGTTTGGATTGAAAACTTTTTTCTCTCCCTTTCTCGCCCTGGCCTGACCCGATTAGGCTTGAAATGATGCTAGGGTGATGTTTTCAATATTTTGAATTTTTTCGGTATTTTTTTTTTTGAAATTCTTTAGTTCGAGTCGAGTAAAATCCGCTCGTATTGAAAACTTATTTTTCTTCCTTTCTAGAGCTGGCCCACACATTTTTGACCTGAAATGATTCTAGGATGATATTTTTCAATTTTTTGAATTTTTTGCTATTTTTTTTTTCTTCAGAATTCTCTAGTTGGGGTCGTGTAAATACCACTCGGATCGAAAACTTTTTTTTTTCTCCCCTTCTCGCTCTGGCCTGACTCGTTTATGCTAGTAATGATGCCGGATGATGTTGTTCGATATTTTGAATTTTTTTGCTATTTTTTCGGAATTCTCTAGTGTTGGTCGGGTAAAAGCCGCTCGGAACGAAAACTTTTTTCTATCTCCCTTTCTCGGCGTGGCCCAACCCGTTTAGGCTTGACATGATTCTAGGATGAAGTTATTCAATTTTTTCAATTTTTTTGCTATTTTTTCAGAATTCTCTAGTTGGGGTTGGGTAAAAACCGCTCGGATTGAAATTTTTTTTTTCTCCCTTTCTCAACCTTCCCTGACCCGTTTCGGCTTCAAATTTTGCCAGGATGAGGCTTTTCAATTTTTTCAATTTTTTTGCTATTTTTTTTCGGAATTCTCTAGTTGGGGGACGGGTAAAAACCGCTCAGATCGAAAACTTTTTCTTCTCACTTTCTCGGCCAGCCTCGACCTGTTGTAGTTTGAAATGATGCCAGGATAAAGTTTTTCAATTTTTTGAATTTTTTTCTTATTTTTTTTCGGAATTCTGTAGTTGGAGTCGGGTGAAAACGGCTTGTATCGAAAAAAAAAATTTCTCCATTTCTCGGCCTAGCCTGGCCCGTTTAGGCTTGAAAGGATGCCAGGATAAAGTTTTACAAATTGTAAAATTTTTTTGCTATTTTTTCGGAATTCTCTAGTTGGGCTCGAGTAAAAACCGCTCGTAAGAAAAACTTTTTTTTCTCCCTTTCACGGCCTAGCCCAAGCTGTTTAGGCTTGAAAGGATGCTAGGATGAAGTTTTTCAATTTTTATAATTTTTATGCTATTTTTTCAGAATTCTCTGGTTGGGGGTTGAGTAAAAACCGCTCGGATCGAAAACTTTTTTTTCTCCCATTCGGAATTCTCTAGTTGGGGTTAGGCTTGAAATTATGCGAGGATGAGGTTTTTGAACTTTTTGAATTTTTTTTTTTCCTATTTTTTTCGGAATTCTCTAGTTGGGGTCGGGTAAAAACCGCTAGGATCGAAAAACTTTCTTTCTCCCTTTCTAATTCTGGCCCGACCCGTTTAGGCTTGAAATGATGCCAGGATGAAGTTTTTCGATTTTTATAATTTTTATGCTATTTTTTTGGGAATTCTCTAGTTGAGGTCGGGTAAAAACCGTTCGTATCGAAATTTTTTTTTTATTCTCCCTTTCTCGGCCTGACCCGACCCGTTTAGCCTTGAAATGATGGCAGGATAAAGTTTTTCAATTTGTTGAATTTTTTGCAGAATTCTCCAGCTGGGATCGGTTAAAAATCGCTCGGATCGAACACCTTTTTTTCTCACTTTCTCGGCCTGGCTTGACCCGTTTAGGCTTCAAATGATGCCAGTACAAGGTTTTTCAATTTTTTTTTAAATTTTTTAGCTATTTTTTTTTTCGAAATTTTCTAGTTGGGATCGGGTAAAAGTCGTTCGGTTCGGCCTGGCCTAACCCGTTTTGGTTGAAATGATGCTAGGATAAGGTTTTTCAATATTTTTAATTTTTTTGCTATTTTTTTCAGAATTCTCTTGTCAGGGTCGGGAAAAAACCGCTCGGACAGAAAACATTATTTTCCCCCTTTCACGGCCTGGCCCGACCTGTTTAGGCTTGAAATGATGCCGGGACGAGGTTTTTCGATTGTTTTAATTTTTTTGCTATTTTCTTCGAAGTTCTCTAGTTGGGGTCGGGTAAAGACTGCTCGGATTGAAAAACTTTTTTTTCTCCATTTCTCCATCAGGCCTGACCCGTTTAGGTTAGAAATGATGCTGGGATGATGTTTTTCAATTTTTTAAATTTTTATGCTATTTTTTTCGAAATTCTCTAGTTGGGGTCAGGTAAAAATTGCTCGTATCGAAAACTTTTTTTTTCCTCCCTTTCTTGGCCTGGCCCGACCCGTTTCAACTTGAAATGATGCGAGGATGATGTTTTTCAATTTTTTTGAATTTTTTTACTATTTTTTTTTTGAAATTCTCTTATTAGGGTCGGGTAAAAAGCCCTTGGATCGAAAACTTTATTTTCTCCCTTTCTCAGCCTGGCCCAACCCGTTTTGGCTCAAAATGATGCCAGGGGTTTTTGAATTTTTTTTTTTCTATTTTTTTCGGAATTCTGTAGCTACGGGGGGTGAAAACCGCTTCGATCGAAATTTTTTTATCTCCCTTTCTCAGCCTGGCCTGACCCGTTTCGGCTTGAAATGATGCGAGGATTAAGTTTTTCAATTTTTTGAATTTTTATACTATTTTTTTTGGAATTCTCTAGTTGGGGTCGGTAAAAAACCGCTCGGATCGAATTTTTTTTTCTTCTTACTTTCTCAACTGGGCCCGACCCCTCTAGGCTTGAAATGATGCCAGGAAGAAGTTTTTCAATAGGCTTCAATTTTTTTGGAACTCTTTAGTTCGGGTCGGCCAAAAACTGCTTAGACTGAAAACTTATTTTTCACCCTTTATAGGCCTGGCGCGAACCGTTTTGGCTTGAAAATGATGCCGGGACGATATTTTTAAATTGTTTGAAATTTTTTGCTGTTTTTTTTTATTTTAAGAATTGTCTATTTGAGGTCGGGTAAAAACCGCTCTGATCAAAAAGCATTTTTTCTCCCTTTCTCAGTCTGGCTGGACCCGTTTAAGCTGCAAATGATGCCAGGATGATATTTTTCAATTTTTTGAATTTTCATGCTATTTTTTTCGGAATTCTCTAGTTGGGGTCGGGTAAAAACCGCTCGGATAAAAAACTTATTTTTCTGCCTTTTTTATTCTGGCCCGACCCATTTTGACTTGAAATGATGCGAGGATAAATTTTTTCAATTTTTTGAATTTTTTTGCTACTTTTTTCAGAATTCTTTAGTTAGGGTCGGGTAAAAACTGCTTGTATCGAGAACTTTTTTTTCTCCATTTCTCAGCCTGGCCCGACCCGTTTAGATTTGAAAGGGTGCCAGGATGAAGTTTTTCAATTTTTAAAATTTTTATTTTATTTATTTTTGGAATTCTCTAGTTCGGGTTGGGCAAAAACTGCTCGGATTGAAAATTTATTTTTCTCCGTTTCTCAGCCTGGCCCGTTCTGTTTTGCCTAGAAATAATGCTAGGATGAGGTTTTTGAATTTTTTTTTTCTATTTTTCTTTGGAATTCTTTAGTTGAGGTTGGGTTAAAATCCGCTTGGATCGAAAACATTTTTTTCTATCTTTCTTAGCCTGTCCCAACCCCTTTCGACTTTAAATGATGCGAGGACAATATTTTTCAATTCTGTAGTTTGGCTCGGGTAAAAACCGCTCAGATCCAAAACTTATTTTTATCCCATTCGAAGCCTGGGACGAACTGTTTTGGCTTGAAATGATACCAGGAGGATGTTTTTCAATTTTTTGAATTTTCTTGCTATTTTTTTTTTTTTCAGAATTCTCTTGTTGGGGTCGTGAAAAAATCGCTTGGATCGAAAACTTATTTTTTTCCCTTTCTCCTCCTAGCCCAACCCGATTTGGCTTGAAATGATGCTAGGATGAGGTTTTTCGATATTTTTAATTTTTTTGCTATTTTTTTTTTCGGAATTCTCTAGTTAGGGTCGGGAAAAAATCGCATGGATCGAAAAATTTATTTTCTCCCTTTTTTGGCCTGGCCCGACCTATTTAGGGTTGAAATGATGCCTGGATGAGGTTTTCCGATTTTTTTTTTTTTGCTATTTTTTTCGGAGTACTCTAGTTGGGGTCTGGTAAAAACTGCTCGGATCGAAAAACTTTTTTTCTCCATATCTCGGTCTGGCTTGACCCGTTTAGGTTAGAAATGATGCTAGGATGATGTTTTTCAATTTGTTGAATTTTTTGCAGAATTCTCCAGCTGGGATCGGTTAAAAATCGCTCGGATCGAACACCTTTTTTTCTCACTTTCTCGGCCTGGCTTGACCCATTTAGGCTTCAAATGATGCCAGTACAAGGTTTTTCAATTTTTTTTTAAATTTTTTAGCTATTTTTTTTTTTCGGAATTTTCTAGTTGGGATCGGGTAAAAGTCGTTCGGTTCGGCTTGGCCTAACCCGTTTTGGTTGAAATGATGCTAGGATAAGGTTTTTCAATATTTTTAATTTTTTTGCTATTTTTTTCAGAATTCTCTTGTCAGGGTCGGGAAAAAACCGCTCGGACAGAAAACATTATTTTCCCCCTTTCACGGCCTGGCCCGACCTGTTTAGGCTTGAAATGATGCCGGGACGAGGTTTTTCGATTGTTTTAATTTTTTTGCTATTTTCTTCGAAGTTCTCTAGTTGGGGTCGGGTAAAGACTGCTCGGATCGAAAAACTTTTTTTTTCTCCATTTCTCCATCAGGCCTGACCCGTTTAGGTTAGAAATGATGCTGGGATGATGTTTTTCAATTTTTTAAATTTTTATGCTATTTTTTTCGAAATTCTCTAGTTGGGGTCAGGTAAAAATTGCTCGTATCGAAAACTTTTTTTTTCCTCCCTTTCTTGGCCTGGCCCGACCCGTTTCAACTTGAAATGATGCGAGGATGATGTTTTTCAATTTTTTTGAATTTTTTTACTATTTTTTTTTTGAAATTCTCTTATTAGGGTCGGGTAAAAAGCCCTTGGATCGAAAACTTTATTTTCTCCCTTTCTCAGCCTGGCCCAACCCGTTTTGGCTCAAAATGATGCCAGGATGAGGTTTTTGAATTTTTTTTTTCTATTTTTTTCGGAATTCTGTAGCTGGAGACGGGGTGAAAACCGCTTCGATTGAAATTTTTTTATCTCCCTTTCTCAGCCTGGCCTGACCCGTTTCGGCTTGAAATGATGCGAGGATTAAGTTTTTCAATTTTTTGAATTTTTATGCTATTTTTTTTGGAATTCTCTAATTGGGGTCGGTAAAAAACCGCTCGGATCGAAATTTTTTTTTTCTTACTTTCTCAACTGGGCCCGACCCCTCTAGGCTTGAAATGATGCCAGGAAGAAGTTTTTCAATAGGCTTCAATTTTTTTGGAACTCTTTAGTTCGGGTCGGCCAAAAACTGCTTAGACTGAAAACTTATTTTTCACCCTTTATAGGCCTGGCGCGAACCGTTTTGGCTTGAAAATGATGCCGGGACAATATTTTTAAATTGTTTGAAATTTTTTGCTGTTTTTTTTTTTTAAGAATTGTCTATTTGAGGTCGGGTAAAAACCGCCCTGATCAAAAAGCATTTTTTCTCCCTTTCTCAGTCTGGCTGGACCCGTTTAAGCTGCAAATGATGCCAGGATGATATTTTTCAATTTTTTGAATTTTCATGCTATTTTTTTCGGAATTCTCTAGTTGGGGTCGGGTAAAAACCGTTCGGATAAAAAACTTATTTTTCTGCCTTTTTTATTCTGGGCCGACCCGTTTTGACTTGAAATGATGCGAGGATAAATTTTTTCAATTTTTTGAATTTTTTTGGTTCTTTTTTCGGAATTCTTTAGTTAGGGTCGGGTAAAAACTGCTTGTATCGAGAACTTTTTTTTCTCCATTTCTCAGCCTGGCCCGACCCGTTTAGATTTGAAAGGATGCCAGGATGAAGTTTTTCAATTTTTAAAATTTTTAATTTATTTATTTTTGGAATTCTCTAGTTCGGGTTGGGCAAAAACTGCTCGGATCGAAAACTTATTTTTCTCCATTTCTCAGCCTGGCCCGTTCTGTTTTGCCTAGAAATAATGCTAGGATGAGGTTTTTGAATTTTTTGAATTTTTTTTTTCTATTTTTCTTTGGAATTCTTTAGTTGGGGTTGGGTTAAAAACCGCTTGGATCGAAAACATTTTTTTCTATCTTTCTTAGCCTGTCCCAACCCCTTTCGACTTTAAATGATGCGAGGACAATATTTTTCAATTCTGTAGTTTGGCTGGGGTAAAAACCGCTCAGATCCAAAACTTATTTTTATCCCATTCGAAGCCTGGGACGAACTGTTTTGGCTTGAAATGATACCAGGAGGATGTTTTTCAATTTTTTGAATTTTCTTGCTATTTTTTTTTTCAGAATTCTCTTGTTGGGGTCGTGAAAAAATCGCTTGGATCGAAAACTTATTTTTTTCCCTTTCTCCTCCTAGCCCAACCCGATTTGGCTTGAAATGATGCTAGGATGAGGTTTTTCGATATTTTTAATTTTTTTGCTATTTTTTTTTTCGGAATTCTCTAGTTAGGGTCGGGAAAAAATCGCATGGATCGAAAAATTTATTTTCTCCCTTTATTGGCCTGGCCCGACCTATTTAGGGTTGAAAAGATGCCTGGATGAGGTTTTCCGATTTTTTTTTTTTGCTATTTTTTTCGGAGTACTCTAGTTGGGGTCTGGTAAAAACTGCTCGGATCGAAAAAAATTTTTTCTCCATATCTCGGTCTGGCTTGACCCGTTTAGGTTAGAAATGATGCTAGGATGATGTTTTTCAATTTTTTGAATTTTTATGCTATTTTTTTTTTTCGAAATTCTCTATTTGGGCTCAAGTAAAAACCACTCGTATCGAAAACTTTTTTTTCTCTCTTTCTTCACGTGGCCCAACCTGTTTCGACTTTAAATGATGCGAGGACAATATTTTTCAATTTTTTGAATTTTTTTGCTATTTTTTTTGGAATTCTCTTGTTAGGGTCGGGTAAAAACCGCTCAGATCAAAAACTTTATTTTCTCCGTTTCTCGGCTTGGCCCGACCCCTTTAGGCCTGAAATGATGCCGGGATGAGGTTTTTTGATGTTTTGAATTTTTTTGCTATTTTTCTCGGAGTTCTCTAGTTGGGGTCGGGAAAAAACCGCTCGGGTCGTAAAACTTTTTTTCTCCCTTTCTCAGTCTGGCCCGACCGGTTTAGGCTTGAATTGATGCCAGGTTGAAGTTTTCAATTTTTATGCTATTTTATTCGAAATTCTCTAGTTGGGGTCGGGTAAAAACCGCTCGTATTGAAATTTTTTTTTTCTTCCCTTTTCGGCCTAGCCCAACCCGTTTAGGATTGAAAGGATGCCAGCATAGAGTTTTTCAATTTTTATAATTTTTATGCTATTTTTTTCGGAATTCTCTTGTTGGGGTTGGGTAAAAACCGCTCTTATCAAAAACTTTTTTTTCTCTCTTTCTCAGCAAGGCCCATCCCGTTTAGGCTTGAAATGTTGCCAGGATGACGTTTTTCAATTTTTAAAATTTTTTTTGTATTTTTTTTTGGATTTTTCTAGTTGGTGTCGGTTAAAAACCGCCCGGAACGAAAACTTTTTTTTCTCCCTTTCTGAGCCTGGCCCGACCCGTTTGGGATTGTTGAATTTGTTTGCTATTTTTTTTTTTTTTTTTTTTTTTTTTCAGAATTCTCTAGTTGGGGTCGGGTAAAAACCGCTCAGATCGAACACCGTTTAGGCTGCAAATGATGCCAGGACAAGGATTTTCCATTTTTTTTAAAAAAAAAATTCTATTTTTTTCAGAATTCTCTATTTGGGGATGGATAAAAACCGTTTGGATCGAAAACTTTTTTTTCTCCCTTTTTCAGTATGGCCGGACCCGAATTTCACTTGAAATGATGCGAGGGAGAATTTTTTGAATTTTTTTGCTACTTTTTTCGGAATTCTCTAGTTAGGGTCTGGTAAAAAACCGCTCGGATCGAAAACTTTATTTTCTCCCTTTCTAAGCTTGGCCCGACCCGTGTAGGCTTGAAATATTGCCGGGATGAGGTTTTTCGATTTTTTGAATGTTTGTGCTATTTTTTTCGGAGTTCTCTAGTTGGGGTCGAGTAAAAACCGCTCGGATCGAAAAACATTTTTTTCTCCCTCTCTCATTCTTGCTCGACCCGTTTAGGCTTAAAATGATGCCAGGATGAGGTTTTTCAATTTTTTGGAATTTTAATGCTATTTTTTTTTTCGAAATTCTCTAGTTGGGGTCGGGTAAAAACCGCTCGTATCAAAAACTTTTTTCTTTCTCCCTTTCTCGGCCCGGCCCATCCGGTTTACGGTTGAAATGGTGCCAGGATGAGGTTTATTAATTTTTTGAATTTTCTTTCTATTTTTTTTTTTTGGATTTCTCTTGTTGGGGTTGGTTAAAAACCGCTCGGATCGAAACCTTCTTTCTCTCCCTTTCTCAGCCTGGCCCGACCCGTTTGGGCTTGAAAAGATGCTAGGAAAAAGTTTTTAAATTTGTTGAATTTTTTTGCTATTTTTTTCAGAATTCTCTAGTCGGGGTCGGGTAAAAACCGTTCGGATTGAAAAAAAAATTTCCTCTCTTTCTGAGGCTGTCTTGACCAGTATTTGTTTGAAATGATGTCAGGATGAAGTTTTTCATTTTTTTTGAATTTTTTTGCAAATTTTTTTGGAATTCTCTAATTGGGGTCGGGTAAAAATCGATCGGAGCGAATACTTTTATTTCTCTCTTCCTCCAACTGGCCTGACCCGTTTTGGCTACAAATGATGCTAGGATGTGGTTTTTCAAAATTTTTCAATTATTTTGGAAATTCTATAGTTCGGCTCGGGTAAAATCCGCTCGGATCCAAAACTTATTTTTCTCCCATTCGAAGCCTGGGACCAACCGCTTCGGCTTGAAATCATTCCAGGAGGATGTTTTTCAATTTTTTGAATTTTCTTGCTATATTTTTTTTCAGAATTCTCTTGTTGGGGTCGTGAAAAAATCGCTCGGATCGAAAACTTATTTTTTTCCCTTCCTCCACCTAGCCCAACCTGTTTTGGCTTGAAATGATGCTAGGATGAAGTTTTCAATTTTTATGCTATTTTATTCGAAATTCTCTAGTTGGGGTCGGGTAAAAACCGCTCGTATCGGAATTTTTTTTTTTCTTCCCTTTTCAGCCTAGCCCAACCCGTTTAGGATTGAAGGATGCAAGGATAGAGTTTTTCAAATGTTATAATTTTTATGCTATTTTTTTCGGAATTTCTCAGCAAGGCCCATCCCGTTTAGGCTTCAAATGTTGCCAGGATGACGTTTTTCTATTTTTTTTTTTCGGATTTCTCTAGTTGGGGTCGGCTAAAAACCACTCGGAACGAAAACTTTTCTCTCTCCCTTTCTCGGCCTAGCCTGACTCATTTAGGCATAAAATGATTCCAGGATGAAGTTTTTCAATTTTTTGATTTTTTTTGCTATTTTTTCAGAATTCTATGGTTGGGGTTGGGTAAAAACCGCTCGAATCGAAAACTTTTTTTTGTCCTTCTCTCGGCCTGGCCTGTCCCGTTTAGGCTTGAAATGATGCCAGGATGAGGCTTGTTAATTTTTTGAAAGTTTTTGCTATTTTTTTCGGAATTCTCGAGTTTGGGTCGGGTAAAAACCACTCGGATCGTAAACTTTTTTTTTCTCTCTTTCTCGGCCCTGCCTGACTCATTTTGGCTTGAAATGAGGAGAGGATGAGCTTTTTCGATTTTTTTTCAATTTTTTTTCGGAATTCTCTAGATGGGGTCGGGGAAAAACCGCTCGGATCGTAAACTTGTTTTTCTCCCTTTCTAGGCTTGGCGCAATCCGTTTTGACTTGAAATGACGCCAGGCTGATATTTTTCAGTTTTTGGAATTTTTTTTTTTTTTTTTAGAATTCTCGATATCGGGTCGGGTAAAAACCGCTCAAAATTCAATTTTTTGAATTTTTTTGCTATTTTTTCAGAATTCTCTAGTTGGTGTTGGGTAAAAATCGCTCGGAACGAAAAAAAAAAAAATTTCTCCCTTTCTCGGCCTAGCCCAACCTGTTTTGGCTTGAAATGATGCCGAGATTAAGTTTTTCAATTTTTTGAATTTTTCTGCTATTACTTTGGGAATTCTTTACTTCGGGTCGGGTAAAAACCGCTCGGATCATAAACTTATTTTTCTCCCTTCTTAGGCCTGAGCCAAACCGTTCTTTAGCTTTTTTTTTTTTTTTTTTTTTTTTTCAGCATTTACTATTTGGGGTCGAGTAAAAACTGCTCGGATCGAAAACTTTTTTTTTCTCCCTTTCTCATTCTGGCCTGACCCGTTCTAGATTTAAATGATTGCAGGATGGAGTGTTTCCATTTTTTGAATTTTTTTTCTATTTTTTTAGAATTCACTAGTTGGGGTCGGGTAAGAACCGCTCGGATCGAAAGTTTTTTTTCTCCCTTTCTCAGCCTGGGGCCAACCTGTTTTGGCTTGAAATGATGCCATGATGACATTTTTCGATTTTTTTTTTTTTTTTTTTTTTTTTTTTTTTTTTTTTTTTTTTTTTTTTTTCAGAATTCTCTACTTGGGGTCGGGTAAAAATCGCTCGTATTGAAAACTTTTTTTTCCCCCTTTCTTGGCCTGGCCCGACCGGTTTTCGCTTGAAATGATGCGATGATAAATTTGTTCAATTTTTTGAATTTTTTTGCTACTTTTTTCGGAATTCTCTAGTTAGGGTCGAGTAAAAACCGGTTGGATCAAAAACTTTATTTTCTCCCTTTCTCAGCTTGGCCCAACATGTTTAGGCTTGAAATATTGCTGAGATGAGGTTTTTTGATTTTTGAATTTTTTTGCTTTTTTTTTTGGAGTTCTCTAGTTGGGGTCGAGTAAAAACCGCTCGGATTGAAAAACTTTTTTTGTCCCTTTCTCATTCTGGCCCGACCTGTTGAGGCTTGAAATGATGCCAGGATGAAGTTTTTTTTGTCCCTTTCTCAATTTTTTTCTACCTTTCTCAGCCTGGCCCAACCTGTTTAGGCTTCAAATGGTGCCAGGACAGCATTTTTTGAATTTTTTTTCTATTTTTTTTTTCTGAATTCTCTATTTGGGGTCAGGGTCAAACCGCTCGGTTCGAAAACTATTTTATCTCTCATTCTTACTCTGGCCCGATCCGTTTAGGCTCGGAATGACGCTAGGATGAAGTTTTCAATTTTTTGAGTTTTTATGCAATTTATTTCGGAATTCTCTAGTTGGGGGTCGGGTAAAAACCGCTCAGATCGAAAAAAAAAATTTTCTCCCTTTCTCGGCCTGGCCTGACCCGTTTAGGCATGAAATGGTGCTGCAATGACGTTTTCAACTTTCTGAATTTTTTTTTTGTATTTTTTTGGGAATTCTTTAGTTCGGGTTGGGTAAAAACTGCTGGGATTGAAAACTTTTTTTCTCCCTTTCTCGGCCTGGCCCAACCTGTTTAGGCTTGAAATGATGGCAGGATAAAGTTTCGCAATTTGTTGAATTCTTTTGCTATTTTTTCAGAATTCTGTATTTGGGGTCGGGTAAAAACTGACCGGATCGAAAAAAAAAATTTTCTCCCTTGCTCAGCCTGGCCCAACCTGTTTTGGCATGAAACAAAGCCAGGATGGGATTTTGTGAATTTTTTTTCTATTTTTTCTCGGAATTCTCTATTTGGGGTTGGGTAAAAACCGCTCGGATCGAAAACCTTTTTTCTACCTTTCTCACCCTGGCCCGACCCGTTGAGTCTTGAAATGATGCGAGGATGAGGTTTTTCAATTTTTTGAACTTTTTTCGGAATTCTAATGTTGGGGTCGGGTAAAAACCACTCGGATCAAAAACTTTTTTGCTCCCTTCCTCAGCCTGGCCTGAACCGTTTTGGCTTGAAATGATCTGAGGATAATGTTTTTCAATTTTTTGAATGTTTTTGTTATTTTTCTCGGAATTCTCTTGTTGTGGTCAGGTAAAAACCGCTCAGATCGAAAACCTGTTTTTCTCCATTTATCACCCTGGCCTGGACCATTTAGGCTTGAAATGATGCTAGGACGTGGTTTTTCTATGTTTTGAATTTTTTTGCTATTCTTTTTCGGAATTCTCTAGTTGGGGTCGGGTAAAAAATGCTCGGATCGAAAACCTTTTTTTCTCCCTTTCTTGGCTGGCCTGACCCGTTTAGGCTCGAAGTGATGCCAGGATGAAATTTTTCAATTTTTTGAATTTTTATGCAATTTTTTTCGGAATTCTGTAGTTGGTGTCGGGTAAAAGCCACTCAGATCGAGAAAAAAAAAAAAATTTCTCCCTTTCTCGGCCAGGCCTGACCCGTTTTCGTACGAAATTGTGCTAGAATTACGTTTTCAATTTTTTCAAAATTTTTTTTTGCGTTTTTATGGGAATTGTTTAGTTCAGGTTGGGTAAAAACCGCTCATATCGAAAACTTATTTTTCTCCCATTTTAGGCCTGGCCCAAACATTTTGCCTTGAAATGATGCAAGGGTTATGTTTTTTAATTTTTTGTGTTTTTTTGCTATTCTTTTTTCAGAATTCTCTAGTTGGGATCGGGGTAAAAACCGCTCGGATTGAAAACTTTTTTTCACCCTTTCTCGGCCTGGATCGACCCGTTTTGGCTTGAAATTATGGCACGATAAAGTTTCTAAATTTGTTGAATTTTTTTGCTATTTTCTCAGAATTCTCTAGTTGGGGTTGGGTAAAAACCGCTCGGATCGAAAACTTTTTTTCTACCTTTCTCACCCTGGCCCAACCCGTTGAGTCCTGAAATGATGCGAGGATGAGGTTTTTCAATTTTTTGAACTTTTTTCGGAATTCTAATGTTGGGGTCGGGTAAAAACCACTCGGATCAAAAACTTTTTTGCTCCCTTCCTCAGCCTGGCCTGAACCGTTCTGGCTTGAAATGATCTGAGGATAATGTTTTTCAATTTTTTGAATGTTTTTGTTATTTTTCTCGGAATTCTCTTCTTGTGGTCAGGTAAAAACCGCTCAGATCGAAAACCTGTTTTTCTCCATTTATCACCCTGGCCTGGCCCATTTAGGCTTGAAATGATGCTAGGACGTGGTTTCTCCATGTTTTGAATTTTTTTGCTATTCTTTTTCGGAATTCTCTAGTTGGGGTCGGGTAAAAAATGCTCGGATCGAAAACCTTTTTTTCTCCCTTTCTTGGCTGGCCTGACCCATTTTGGCTTGAAATGATGCCAGGATGAGGTTTTTCAAATTTTTGAATTTCTTTGCTATTTTTTGTTTTCAGAATTCTCCAGTTGGGGTTGGGTAAAAACCGCTCTGATCGAAAACTTTTTTTTCTCCCTTTCTCAGCTTGGCCCAAACCGTTTTGGCTGGAAATAATGCCAGTATGACGTTTTTGAATTTTTTTGCTATTTTTTTTTTTTTCAGAATTCTCTAGTTGGGGTCGGGTAAAGACCGCTCTGATCGAAAACTTTTTTTTCTTCCTTTCTTGGCCTGGCCCGACCCGTTTTGGTTTAAATGATGCTAGAATGATGTTTTCCATTTTTTGAATTTTGTTTTGTATTTTTTTGGGATTTCTTTAGTTCGGGGCGGATAAAAACCGCTCGGATTGAAAACTTATTTTTTCTCCGTTTCTAGGCCTGGCCCGAACCGTTTTGGCATGAAATATTGCGAGGATGAGAATTTTCAGTTTTTTGAATTTTTTTTGCCATTTTTTTTTTCGGAATTCTCTAGTTGGAGTCGAGTACAAACCGATCAGATCGAAAAAAAAAAAAAAAAATTTCTCCGTTTCTCGATCTGACCCGACCCGCTTAGGGTTGAAGTTATACTAGAATGACGTTTTCAATCTTTAGTTCGGGTTGGGCAAAAACCGCTCGGATCGAAAACATATTTTTCTCCCCTTTAAGGCCTGGCCCGACCCGAGTTGGCTTCAAATGACGCCAGGACAAAATTTTTCAATTTTTTGAATTTTTTCTTCTATTTTTTTTCGGAATTCTCTAGTAGGGGTAGGGTAAAAATCGGCCGGATCAAAAACTTTTTTTTCTCCCTTTCTCAGCTTGGCCCAAACCGTTTTGGCTTGAAATAATGCCAGTATGACGTTTTTGAATTTTTTTGCTATTTTTTTTTTTTTTTCAGAATTCTCTAGTTGGGGTCGGGTAAAGACCGCTCTGATCGAAAACTTTTTTTTCTTCCTTTCTTGGCCTGGCCCGACCCGTTTTGGTTTAAATGATGCTAGAATGATGTTTTCCATTTTTTGAATTTTGTTTTGTATTTTTTTGGGATTTCTTTAGTTCGGGGCGGATAAAAACCGCTCGGATTGAAAACTTATTTTTTCTCCGTTTCTAGGCCTGGCCCGAACCGTTTTGGCATGAAATATTGCGAGGATGAGAATTTTCAGTTTTTTGAATTTTTTTTGCCATTTTTTTTTTCGGAATTCTCTAGTTGGAGTCGAGTACAAACCGATCAGATCGAAAAAAAAAAAAAAAAAATTCGCCGTTTCTCGATCTGACCCGACCCGCTTAGGGTTGAAGTTATACTAGAATGACGTTTTCAATCTTTAGTTCGGGTTGGGCAAAAACCGCTCGGATCGAAAACATATTTTTCTCCCTTTTAAGGCCTGGCCCGACCCGAGTTGGCTTCAAATGACGCCAGGACAAAATTTTTCAATTTTTTGAATTTTTTCTTCTATTTTTTTTCGGAATTCTCTAGTAGGGGTAGGGTAAAAATCGCCCGGATCAAAAACTTTTTTTTCTCTCTTTGTCAGCCAGGCCCGATCCATTTTGGTTTGAAATGTTGCCAGGGCGAGGTTTTTCAAATTTTTTTGTTATTTTTTTTCAAAATTCTCCAGTTTGGGTCGGCCTAAAACTGTTCGAATCGGAAACATTTTTTCTCCCTTTCCCGGCCTGGCCCGATCCGTTTAAGCTTGAAATGATCCCAGGACGAGGTTTTTCGTTTTTTTCTAAATGTTTTTTGTATTTTTTTACGAAATTCTCTAGTTGGGTCAGGTAAAAACCGCCCGGATTGAAAAGATTTTTTTCCCCTCTCTCAGCTTAGCCCAACCTGTTTAGGCTTGAAACGATGCCAGGATGGGGTTTTTTGAATTTTTTTTCTATTTTTTTTTTCGGAATTCTCTATTTGGGGTCAGGTTAAAACCGCTCGGATCGAAAACTATTTTATCTCCCATTCTTACTCTGGCACGATCCGTTTAGGCTAGAAGTGATGCCAGGATGAAATTTTTCAATTTGTTGAATTTTTATGCAATTTTTTTCGGAATTCTGTAGTTGGTGTCGGGTAAAAGCCGCTCGGATCGAGAAAAAAAAAAAAAATTTCTCCCTTTCTCGGCCTGGCCTGACCCGTTTTCGTACAAAATTGTGCTAGAATTACGTTTTCAATTTTTTCAATTTTTTTTTGCGTTTTTATGGGAATTGTTTAGTTCAAGTTGGGTAAAATCCGCTCATATCGAAAACTTATTTTTTCCCATTTTAGGCCTGGCCCAAACATTTTGCCTTGAAATGATGCAAGGGTTATGTTTTTTAATTTTTTGTGTTTTTTTGCTATTCTTTTTTCAGAATTCTCTAGTTGGGATCGGGGTAAAAACTGCTCGGATTAAAAACTTTTTTTCACCCTTTCTTGGCCTGGATCGACCCGTTTTGGCTTGAAATTATGGCACGATAAAGTTTCTCAATTTGTTGAATTTTTTTTCTATTTTCTCAGAATTCTCTAGTTGGGGATGGGTAAAAACCGCTCGGATCGAAAACTTTTTTTCTACATTTCTCACCCTGGCCCGACCCGTTGAGTCTTGAAATGATACGAGGTTGAGGTTTTTCAATTTGTTGAATTTTTTTTGGAATTCTAATGTTGGGGTCGGGTAAAAACCACTCGGATCAAAAACTTTTTTGCTCCCTTCCTCAGCCTGGCCTGAACCGTTTTGGCTTGAAATGATCCGAGGATAATGTTTTTCAATTTTTTGAATGTTTTTGTTATTTTTCTCGGAATTCTCTTGTTGTGGTCAGGTAAAAACCGCTCAAATCGAAAACCTGTTTTTCTCCTTTTATCACCCTGGCCTAGCCCATTTAGGCTTGAAATGATGCTAGGAGGTGGTTTCTATATGTTTTGAATTTTTTTGCTATTCTTTTTTGCAATTCTCTAGTTGGGGTCGGATAAAAAATGCTCGGATCGAAAACTTTTTTTTCTCCCTTTCTTGGCTGGCCTGACCCATTTAGGCTTGAAATGATGCCAGGATGAGGTTTTTCAAATTTTTGAATTTCTTTGCAATTTTTTGTTTTCAGAATTCTCCAGTTGGGGTTGGGTAAAAACCGCTCTGATCGAAAACTTTTTTTTCTCCCTTTCTCAGCTTGGCCCAAACCGTTTTGGCTTGAAATAATGCCAGTATGACGTTTTTGAATTTTTTTGCTATTTTTTTTTTTCAGAATTCTCTAGTTGGGGTCGGGTAAAAACCGCTCTGATCGAAAACTTTTTTTTCTCCCTTTCTTGGCCTGGCCCGACCCGTTTTGGCTTAAATGATGCTAGAATGATGTTTTGAATTTTGTTCTGTATTTTTTTGGGATTTCTTTAGTTCGGGGCGGATAAAAACCGCTCGGATTGAAATTTATTTTTTCTCCGTTTCTAGGCCTGGCCCGAACCGTTTTGGCATGAAATGATGCGAGGATGAGAATTTTCAGTTTTTTGAATTTTTTTTGCCATTTTTTTTCGGAATTCTCTAGTTGGAGTCGGGTACAAACCGATCAGATAGAAAAAAAAAAAAAAAAAAAAAATTTCTCCGTTTCTCGATCTGACCCGACCCGCTTAGGGTTGAAGTTATACTAGAATGACGTTTTCAATTTTTTGAATTTTTTTCTTATTTTTATGGGAATTCTTTAGTTCGGTTTGGGCAAAAACCGCTGGGATCGAAAACATATTTTTCTCCCTTTCAAGGCCTGGCCCGACCCAAGTTGGCTTCAAATGACGCCAGGACAAAGTATTTCAGTTTTTTGAATTTTTTCTTCTATTTTTTTCGGAATTCTCTAGTAGGGGTAGGGTAAAAATCGCCCGGATCAAAAACTTTTTTTTCTCTCTTTCTCAGCCAGGCCAGATCCATTTTGGCTTGAAATGATGCCAGGATGAGGTTTTTCAAATTTTTGAATTTCTTAGCTATTTTTTATTTTCAGAATTCTCCAGTTGGGGTTGGGTAAAAACCGCTCTGATCGAAAACTTTTTTTTCTCCCTTTCTCAGCTTGGCCCAAACCGTTTTGGCTTGAAATAATGCCAGTATGACGTTTTTGAATTTTTTTGCTATTTTTTTTTTTTTCAGAATTCTCTAGTTGGGGTCGGGTAAAAACCGCTCTGATCGAAAACTTTTTTTTCTTCCTTTCTTGGCCTGGCCCGACCCGTTTTGGCTTAAATGATGCTAGAATGATGTTTTCAATTTTTTGAATTTTGTTTTGTATTTTTTTGGGATTTCTTTAGTTCGGGGCGGATAAAAACCGCTCGGATTGAAAACTTATTTTTTCTCCGTTTCTAGGCCTGGCCCGAACCATTTTGGCATGAAATGATGCGAGGATGAGAACTTTCAGTTTTTTGAATTTTTTTTCCATTTTTTTTTCGGAATTCTCTAGTTGGAGTCGGGTACAAACCGATCAGATCGAAAAAAAAAAAAAAAATTTCTCCGTTTCTCGATCTGACCCGACCCGCTTAGGGTTGAAGTTATACTAGAATGACGTTTTCAATTTTTTGAATTTTTTTGGTATTTTTATGGGAATTCTTTAGTTCGGGTTGGGCAAAAACCGGTCGGATCGAAAACATATTTTTCTCCCTTTCAAGGCCTGGCCCGACCCGAGTTGGCTTCAAATGACGCCAGGACAAAGTTTTTCAATTTTTTGAATTTTTTCTTCTATTTTTTTCGGAATTCTCTAGTAGGGGTAGGGTAAAAATCGCCCGGATCAAAAACTTTTTTTTCTCCCTTTCTCAGCCTGGCCCGATCCATTTTGGTTTGAAATGTTGCCAGGGCGAGGTTTTTCAAATTTTTTTGCAATTTTTTTTCAAAATTCTCCAGTTTGGGTCGGCCAAAAACTGCTCGAATCGGAAACATTTTTTCTCCCTTTCCCGGCCTGGCCCGATCCGTTTAAGCTTGAAATGATCCCAGGACGAGGTTTTTCGTTTTTTTCTAAATATTTTTGGTATTTTTTTTCGAAATTTTCTAGTTGTGGTAGGTAAAAACCGCCCGGATTGAAAAGATTTTTTTCTCCCTCTCTCAGCTTAGCCCAACCTGTTTAGGCTTGAAACGTTGCCAGGATGAGATTTTTTGAATTTTTTTTCTACTTTTTTTTCGGAATTCTCTATTTGGGGTCAGGTTAAAACCGCTCGGATCGAAAACGATTTTATCTCCCATTCTTACTCTGGCACGATCCGTTTAGGCTCGAAGTGATGCCAGGATGAAATTTTTCAATTTTTTGAATTTTTATGCAATTTTTTTCGGAATTCTGTAGCTGGTGTCGGGTAAAAGCCGCTCGGATCGAGAAAAAAAAAATTTCTCCCTTTCTCGGCCTGGCCTGACCCGTTTTCGTACGAAATTGTGCTAGAATTGCCTTTTCAATTTTTTCAATTTTTTTTTTGCGTTTTTATGGGAATTGTTTAGTTCAGGTTGGGTAAAAACCGCTCATATCGAAAACTTATTTTTCTCCCATTTTAGGCCTGGCCCAAACATTTTGCCTTGAAATGATGCATCGGTTATGTTTTTTAATTTTTTGTGTTTTTTTGCTATTCTTTTTTCAGAATTCTCTAGTTGGGATCGGGGTAAAAACCGCTCGGATTGAAAACTTTTTTTCACCCTTTCTCGCCCTGGATCGACCGTTTTGGCTTGAAATTATGGCACGATAAAGTTTCTCAATTTGTTGAATTTTTTTGCTATTTTCTCAGAATTCTCTAGTTGGGGATCGGTAAAAACCGCTCGGATCGAAAACTTTTTTTCTACATTTCTCACCCTGGCCTGAACCGTTGAGTCTTGAAATGATACGAGGTTGAGGTTTTTCAATTTGTTGAATTTTTTTCGGAATTCTAATGTTGGGGTCGGGTAAAAACCACTCGGATCAAAAACTTTTTTGCTCCCTTCCTCAGCCTGGCCTGAACCGTTTTGGCTTGAAATGATCCGAGGATAATGTTTTTCAATTTTTTGAATGTTTTTGTTATTTTTCTCGGAATTCTCTTGTTGTGGTCAGGTAAAAACCGCTCAGATCGAAAACCTGTTTTTCTCCTTTTATCACCCTGGCCTGGCCCATTTAGGCTTGAAATGATGCTAGGAGGTGGTTTCTATATGTTTTGAATTTTTTTGCTATTCTTTTTTGCAATTCTCTAGTTGGGGCCGGGTAAAAAATGCTCGGATCGAAAACTTTTTTTTCTCCCTTTCTTGGCTGGCCTGACCCATTTAGGCTTGAAATGATGCCAGGATGAGGTTTTTCAAATTTTTGAATTTCTTTGCTATTTTTTGTTTTCAGAATTCTCCAGTTGGGGTTGGGTAAAAACCGCTCTGATCGAAAACTTTTTTTTTCTCCCTTTCTCAGTTTGGCCCAAACCGTTTTGGCTTGAAATAATGCCAGTATGACGTTTTTGAATTTTTTTGCTATTTTTTTTTTTCAGAATTCTCTAGTTGGGGTCGGGTAAAAACTGCTCTGATCGAAAACTTTTTTTTCTTCCTTTCTTGGCCTAGCCCGACCCGTTTTGGCTTAAATGATGCTAGAATGATGTTTTCAATTTTTTGAATTTTGTTTTGTATTTTTTTGGGATTTCTTTAGTTCGGAGCGGATAAAAACCGCTCGGATTGAAAACTTATTTTTTCTCCGTTTCTAGGCCTGGCCCGAACCGTTTTGGCATGAAATGATGAGAGGATGAGAACTTTCAGTTTTTTGAATTTTTTTTGCCATTTTTTTTTCGGAATTCTCTAGTTGGAGTCGGGTACAAACCGATCAGATCGAAAAAAAAAAAAATTTCTCCGTTTCTCGATCTGACCCGACCCGCTTAGGGTTGAAGTTATACTACAATGACGTTTTCAATTTTTTGAATTTTTTTGGTATTTTTATGGGAATTCTTTAGTTCGGTTTGGGCAAAAACCGCTCGGATCGAAAACATATTTTTCTCCCTTTCAAGGCCTGGCCCGACCCGAGTTGGCTTCAAATGACGCCAGGACAAAGTATTTCAGTTTTTTGAATTTTTTCTTCTATTTTTTTCGGAATTCTCTAGTAGGGGTAGGGTAAAAATCGCCCGGACCAAAAACTTTTTTTTCTCTCTTTCTCAGCCAGGCCCAATCCATTTTGGTTTGAAATGATGCCAGAGCGAGGTTTTTCAAATTTTTTTTCTATTTTTTTTCAAAATTCTCCAGTTTGGGTCGGCCAAAAACTGCTCGAATCGGAAACATTTTTTCTCCCTTTCCCGGCCTGGCCCGATCCGTTTAAGCTTGAAATGATCCCAGGACGAGGTTTTTCGTTTTTTTCTAAATGTTTTTGGTATTTTTTTTCGAAATTCTCTAGTTGGGGTCAGGTAAAAACCGCCCGGATTGAAAAGATTTTCTTCTCCCTCTCTCAGCTTAGCCCAACCTGTTTAGGCTTGAAACGATGCCAGGATGGGATTTTTTGAATTTTTTTTCTATTTTTTTTTCGGAATTCTCTATTTGGGGTCGGGTGAAAACCGCTCGGATCGAAAACTATTTTATCTCCCATTCTTACTCTGGCACGATCCGTTTAGGCTCGAAGTGATGCCAGGATGAAATTTTTCAATTTGTTGAATTTTTATGCAATTTTTTTCAGAATTCTGTAGCTGGTGTCGGGTAAAAGCCGCTCGGATCGAGAAAAAAAAAAAATTTCTCCCTTTCTCAGCCTGGCCTGACCCGTTTTCGTACGAAATTGTGCTAGAATTGCCTTTTCAATTTTTTCAATTTTTTTTGGCGTTTTTATGGGAATTGTTTAGTTCAGGTTGGGTAAAAACCGCTCCTATCGAAAACTTCTTTTTCTCCCATTTTAGGCCTGGCCCAAACATTTTGCCTTGAAATGATGCAAGGGTTATGTTTTTTAATTTTTTGTGTTTTTTTGCTATTCTTTTTTCAGAATTCTCTAGTTGGGATCGGGGTAAAAACCGCTCGGATTGAAAACTTTTTTTCACCCTTTCTCGGCCTAGATCGACCTGTTTTGGCTTGAAATTATGGCACGATAAAGTTTCTCAATTTGTTGAATTTTTTTGCTATTTTCTCAGTATTCTCGAGTTGGGGTTGGGTAAAAACCGCTCGGATCGAAAACTTTTTTTCTACCTTTCTCACCCTGGCCCGACCCGTTGAGTCTTGAAATGATACGAGGATGAGGTTTTTCAATTTTTTGAATTTTTTTCGGAATTCTAATGTTGGGGTTGGGTAAAAACCACTCGGATCAAAAACTTTTTTGCTCCCATCCTCAGCCTGGCCTGAACCGTTTTGGCTTGAAATGATCCGAGGATAATGTTTTTCAATTTTTTGAATGTTTTTGTTATTTTTCTCGGAATTCTCTTGTTGTGGTCAGGTAAAAACCGCTCAGATCGAAAACCTGTTTTTCTCCTTTTATCACCCTGGCCTGGCCCATTTCGGCTTGAAATGATGCTAGGAGGTGGTTTCTATATGTTTTGAATTTTTTTGCTATTCTTTTTTGCAATTCTCTAGTTGGGGTCGGGTAAAAAATGCTCGGATCGAAAACTTTTTTTTCTCCCTTTCTTGGCTGGCCTGACCCATTTAGGCTTGAAATGATGCCAGGATGAGGTTTTTCAAATTTTTGAATTTCTTTGCTATTTTTTGTTTTCAGAATTCTCCAGTTGGGGTTGGGTAAAAACCGCTCTGATCGAAAACTTTTTTTTCTCCCTTTCTCAGCTTGGCCCAAACCGTTTTGGCTTTAAATAATGCCAGTATGACGTTTTTGAATTTTTTTGCTATTTTTTTTTTTTCAGAATTCTCTAGTTGGGGTCGGGTAAAAACCGCTCTGATCGAAAACTTTTTTTTCTTCCTTTCTTGGCCTAGCCCGACCCGTTTTGGCTTAAATGATGCTAGAATGATGTTTTCAATTTTTTGAATTTTGTTTTGTATTTTTTTGGGATTTCTTTAGTTCGGGGCGGATAAAAACCGCTCGGATTGAAAACTTATTTTTTCTCCGTTTCTAGGCCTGGCCCGAACCGTTTTGGCATGAAATGATGAGAGGATGAGAACTTTCAGTTTTTTGAATTTTTTTTGCCATTTTTTTTTCGGAATTCTCTAGTTGGAGTCGGGTACAAACCGATCAGATCGAAAAAAAAAAAATTTCTCCGTTTCTCGATCTGACCCGACCCGCTTAGGGTTGAAGTTATACTAGAATGACGTTTTCAATTTTTTGAATTTTTTTGGTATTTTTATGGGAATTCTTTAGTTCGGTTTGGGCAAAAACCGCTCGGATCGAAAACCATATTTTTCTCCATTTCAAGGCCTGGCCCGACCCGAGTTGGCTTCAAATGACGCCAGGACAAAGTATTTCAGTTTTTTGAATTTTTTCTTCTATTTTTTTCGGAATTCTCTAGTAGGGGTAGGGTAAAAATCGCCCGGATCAAAAACTTTTTTTTCTCTCTTTCTCAGCCAGGCCCAATCCATTTTGGTTTGAAATGATGCCAGGGCGAGGTTTTTCAAATTTTTTTTCTATTTTTTTTCAAAATTCTCCAGTTTGGGTCGGCCAAAAACTGCTCGAATCGGAAACATTTTTTCTCCCTTTCCCGGCCTGGCCCGATCCGTTTAAGCTTGAAATGATCCCAGGACGAGGTTTTTCATTTTTTTCTAAATGTTTTCGGTATTTTTTTTCGAAATTCTCTAGTTGGGGTCAGGTAAAAACCGCCCGGATTGAAAAGATTTTCTTCTCCCTCTTCAGCTTAGCCCAACCTGTTTAGGCTCGAAACGATGCCAGGATGGGATTTTTTGAATTTTTTTTCTATTTTTTTTTCGGAATTCTCTATTTGGGGTCGGGTGAAAACCGCTCGGATCGAAAACTATTTTATCTCCCATTCTTACTCTGGCACGATCCGTTTAGGCTCGAAGTGATGCCAGGATGAAATTTTTCAATTTGTTGAATTTTTATGCAATTTTTTTCGGAATTCTGTAGCTGGTGTCGGGTAAAAGACGCTCGGATCGAGAAAAAAAAAATTTCTCCCTTTCTCGGCCCGGCCTGACCCGTTTTCGTACGAAATTGTGCTAGAATTGCCTTTTCAATTTTTTCAATTTTTTTTTTGCGTTTTTATGGGAATTGTTTAGTTCAGGTTGGGTAAAAACCGCTCGTATCGAAAACTTATTTTTCTCCCATTTTAGGCCTGGCCCAAACATTTTGCCTTGAAATGATGCAACGGTTATGTTTTTTAATTTTTTGTGTTTTTTTGCTATTCTTTTTTCAGAATTCTCTAGTTGGGATCGGGGTAAAAACTGCTCGGATTGAAAACTTTTTTTCACCCTTTCTCGGCCTGGATCGACCCGTTTTGGCTTGAAATTATGGCATGATAAAGTTTCTCAATTTTTTGAATTTTTTTGCTATTTTCTCAGAATTCTCTAGTTGGGGTTGGGTAAAAACCGCTCGGATCGAAAACTTTTTTTCTACATTTCTCACCCTGGCCCGACCCGTTGAGTCTTGAAATGATACGAGGTTGAGGTTTTCCAATTTTTTGAATTTTTTTCGGAATTCTAATGTTGGGGTCGGGTAAAAATCACTCGGATCAAAAACTTTTTTGCTCCCTTCCTCAGCCTGGCCTGAACCGTTTTGGCTTGAAATGATCCGAGGATAATGTTTTTCAATTTTTTGAATGTTTTTGTTATTTTTCTCGGAATTCTCTTGTTGTGGTCAGGTAAAAACCGCTCAGATCGAAAACCTGTTATTCTCCTTTTATCGCCCTGGCCTGGCCCATTTAGGCTTGAAATGATGCTAGGAGGTGGTTTCTATATGTTTTGAATTTTTTTGCTATTCTTTTTCGCAATTCTCTAGTTGGGGTCGGGTAAAAAATGCTCGGATCGAAAACTTTTTTTTCTCCCTTTCTTGCTTGGCCTGACCCATTTAGGCTTGAAATGATGCCAGGATGAGGTTTTTCAAATTTTTGAATTTCTTTGCTATTTTTTGTTTTCAGAATTCTCCAGTTGGGGTTGGGTAAAAACCGCTCTGATCGCAAACTTTTTTTTCTCCCTTTCTCAGCTTGGCCCAAACCGTTTTGGCTTGAAATAATGCCAGTATGACGTTTTGAAATTTTTTTGCTATTTTTTTTTTTTCAGAATTCTCTAGTTGGGGTCGGGTAAAAACCGCTCTGATCGAAAACTTTTTTTTCTTCCTTTCTCGGCCTGGCCCGACCCATTTTGGCTTAAATGATACTAGAATGATGTTTTCAATTTTTTGAATTTTGTTTTGTATTTTTTTGCGATTTCTTTACTTCGGGGCGGATAAAAACCGCTCGGATTGAAAACTTATTTTTTCTCCGTTTCTAGGCCTGGCCCGAACCGTTTTGGCATGAAATAATGCGAGGATGAGAATTTTCAGTTTTTTGAATTTTTTTTGCCATTTTTTTTTTCGGAATTCTCTAGTTGGAGTCGGGTACAAACCGATCGGATCGAAAAAAAAAAAAATTTCTCCGTTTCTCGATCTGACCCGACCCGCTTAGGGTTGAAGTTATACTAGAATGACTTTTTCAATTTTTTGAATTTTTTTGGTATTTTTGTCGGAATTCTTTAGTTCGGGTTGGGAAAAAACAGCTCGGATCGAAAACATATTTTTCTCCCTTTCAAGGCCTGGCCCGACCCGAGTTGGCTTCAAATGACGCCAGGACAAAGTTTTTCAATTTTTTGAATTTTTTCTTCTATTTTTTTCGGAATTCTCTAGTAGGGGTAGGGTAAAAATCGCCCGTATCAAAAACTTTTTTTTTTTCTCTTTCTCAGCCAGGCCCGATCCATTTTGGTTTGAAATGATGCCAGGGCGAGGTTTTTCAAATTTTTTTTCTATTTTTTTTTCAAAATTCTCCAGTTTGGGTCGGCCAAAAACTGCTCGAATCGGAAACATTTTTTCTCCCTTTCCCGGCCTGGCCCGATCCGTTTAAGCTTGAAATGATCCCAGGATGAGGTTTTTCGTTTTTTTCTAAATGTTTTTGGTATTTTTTTTCGAAATTCTCTAGTTGGGGTCAGGTAAAAACCGCCCGGATTGAAAAGATTTTCCTCTCCCTCTCTCAGCTTAGCCCAACCTGTTTAGGCTTGAAACGATGCCAGGATGGGATTTTTTGAATTTTTTTTCTATTTTTTTTTTTGGGAATTCTCTATTTGGGGTCGGGTGAAAACCGCTCGGATCGAAAACTATTTTATCTCCCATTCTTACTCTGGCACGATCCGTTTAGGCTCGAAGTGATGCCAGGATGAAATTTTTCAGTTTTTTGAATTTTTATGCAATTTTTTTCGGAATTCTGTAGTTGGTGTCGGGTAAAAGCCGCTCGGATCGAGGAAAAAAAAAATTTCTCCCTTTCTCGGCCTGGCCTGACCCGTTTTCGCACGAAATTGTGCTAGAATTACCTTTTCAATTTTTTCAATTTTTTTTGCGTTTTTATGGGAATTGTTTAGTTCAGGTTGGGTAAAAACCGCTCATATCGAAAACTTATTTTTCTCCCATTTTAGGCCTGGCCCAAATATTTTGCCTTGAAATGATGCAACGGTTATGTTTTTTAATTTTTTGTGTTTTTTTGCTATTCTTTTTTCAGAATTCTCTAGTTGGGATCGGGGTAAAAACTGTTCGGATTGAAAACTTTTTTTCACCCTTTCTCGGCCTGAATCGACCCGTTTTGGCTTGAAATTATGGCACGATAAAGTTTCTCAATTTTTTGAATTTTTTTGCTATTTTCTCAGAATTCTCTAGTTGGGGTTGGGTAAAAACCGCTCGGATCGAAAACTTTTTTTCTACATTTCTCACCCTGGCTTGACCCGTTGAGTCTTGAAATGATACGAGGTTGAGGTTTTTCAATTTTTTGAATTTTTTTCGGAATTCTAATGTTGGGGTCGGGTAAAAATCACTCGGATCAAAAACTTTTTTGCTCCCTTCCTCAGCCTGGCCTGAACCGTTTTGGCTTGAAATGATCCGAGGATAATGTTTTTCAATTTTTTGAATGTTTTTGTTATTTTTCTCGGAATTCTCTTGTTGTGGTCAGGTAAAAACCGCTCAGATCGAAAACCTGTTATTCTCCTTTTATCGCCCTGGCCTGGCCCATTTAGGCTTGAAATGATGCTAGGAGGTGGTTTCTATATGTTTTGAATTTTTTTGCTATTCTTTTTCGCAATTCTCTAGTTGGGGTCGGGTAAAATATGCTCGGATCGAAAACTTTTTTTTCTCCCTTTCTTGTTTGGCCTGACCCATTTAGGCTTGAAATGATGCCAGGATGAGGTTTTTCAAATTTTTGAATTTCTTTGCTATTTTTTGTTTTCAGAATTCTCCAGTTGGGGTTGGGTAAAAACCGCTCTGATCGCAAACTTTTATTTCTCCCTTTCTCAGCTTGGCCCAAACCGTTTTGGCTTGAAATAATGCCAGTATGACGTTTTTGAATTTTTTTGCTATTTTTTTTTTTTCCAGAATTCTCTAGTTGGGGTCGGGTAAAAACCGCTCTGATCGAAAACTTTTTTTTCTTCCTTTCTCGGCCTGGCCCGACCCATTTTTGCTTAAATGATGCTAGAATGATGTTTTCAATTTTTTGAATTTTGTTTTGTATTTTTTTGCGATTTCTTTACTTCGGGGCGGATAAAAACCGCTCGGATTGAAAACTTATTTTTTCTCCGTTTCTAGGCCTGGCCCGAACCGTTTTGGCATGAAATAATGCGAGGATGAGAATTTTCAGTTTTTTGAATTTTTTTTGCCATTTTTTTTTCGGAATTCTCTAGTTGGAGTCGGGTACAAACCGATCAGATCGAAAAAAAAAAATTTTCTCCGTTTCTCGATCTGACCCGACCCGCTTAGGGTTGAAGTTATACTAGAATGACTTTTTCAATTTTTTGAATTTTTTTGGTATTTTTATCGGAATTCTTTAGTTCGGGTTGGGCAAAAACAGCTCGGATCGAAAACATATTTTTCTCCCTTTCAAGGCCTGGCCCGACCCGAGTTGGCTTCAAATGACGCCAGGACAAAGTTTTTCAATTTTTTGAATTTTTTCTTCTATTTTTTTCGGAATTCTCTAGTATGGGTAGGGTAAAAATCGCCCGGATCAAAAACTTTTTTTTTTCACTTTCTCAGCCTGGCCCGATCCATTTTGGTTTGAAATGATGCCAGGGCGAGGTTTTTCAAGTTTTTTTGCGATTTTTTTTCAAAATTCTCCAGTTTGGGTCGGCCAAAAACTGCTCGAATCGGAAACATTTTTTCTCCCTTTCCGGGCTTGGCCCGATCTGTTTAAGCTTGAAATAAACCCAGGACGAGGTCTTTCGTTTTTTTCTAAATGTTTTTGGTATTTTTTTTCGAAATTCTCTAGTTGGGGTCAGGTAAAAACCGCCCGGATTGAAAAGATTTTTTTCTCCCTCTCTCAGCTTAGCCCAACCTGTTTAGGCTTGAAACGATGCCAGGATGGGATTTTTTGAATTTTTTTTCTATTTTTTTTTCGGAATTCTCTATTTGGGGTCAGGTTAAAACCGCTCGGATCGAAAACTATTTTATCTCCCATTCTTACTCTGGCACGATCCGTTTAGGCTCGAAGTGATGCCAGGATGAAATTTTTCAATTTTTTGAATTTTTATGCAATTTTTTTCGGAATTCTGTAGTTGGTGTCGGGTAAAAGCCGCTCGGATCGAGAAAAAAAAAATTTTTCTCCCTTTCTCGGCATGGCCTGACCCGTTTTCGTACGAAATTGTGGTAGAATTACCTTTTCAATTTTTTCAATTTTTTTTTACGTTTTTATGGGAATTGTTTAGTTTAGGTTGGGTAAAAACCGCTCATATCGAAAACTTATTTTTCTCCCATTTTAGGCCTGGCCCAAACATTTTGCCTTGAAATGATGCAAGGGTTATGTTTTTTAATTTTTTGTGTTTTTTTGCTATTCTTTTTTCAGAATTCTCTAGTTGGGATCGGGGTAAAAACTGCTCGGATTGAAAACTTTTTTTCACCCTTTCTCGGCCTGGATTGACCCGTTTTGGCTTGAAATTATGGCACGATAAAGTTTCTCAATTTGTTGAATTTTTTTGCTATTTTCTCAGAATTCTCCAGTTGGGGTTGGGTAAAAACCGCTCTGATCGAAAACTTTTTTTTCTCCCTTTCTCAGCTTGGCCCAAACCGTTTTGGCTTGAAATAATGCCAGTATGACGTTTTTGAATTTTTTTGCTATTTTTTTTTCTTCAGAATTCTCTAGTTGGGGTCGGGTAAAAACCGCTCTGATCGAAAACTTTTTTTTCTCCCTTTCTTGGCCTGGCCCGACCCGTTTTGGCTTAAATGATGCTAGAATGATGTTTTGAATTTTGTTTTGTATTTTTTTGGGATTTCTTTAGTTCGGGGCGGATAAAAACCGCTCGGATTGAAATTTATTTTTTCTCCGTTTCTAGGCCTGGCCCGAACCGTTTTGGCATGAAATGATGCGAGGATGAGAATTTTCAGTTTTTTGAATTTTTTTTGCCATTTTTTTTCAGAATTCTCTAGTTGGAGTCGGGTACAAACCGATCAGATAGAAAAAAAAAAAAAAAAAAAAAAAAATTTCTCCGTTTCTCGATCTGACCCGACCCGCTTTGGGTTGAAGTTATACTAGAATGACGTTTTCAATTTTTTGAATTTTTTTGGTATTTTTATGGGAATTCTTTAGTTCGGGTTGGGCAAAAACCGCTCGGATCGAAAACATATTTTTCTCCCTTTCAAGGCCTGGCCCGACCCGAGTTGGCTTCAAATGACGCCAGGACAAAGTTTTTCAATTTTTTGAATTTTTTCTTCTATTTTTTTCGGAATTCTCTAGTAGGGGTAGGGTAAAAATCGCCCGGATCAAAAACTTTTTTTTCTCTCTTTCTCAGCCTGGCCCAATCCATTTTGGTTTGAAATGATGCCAGGGCGAGGTTTTTCAAATTTTTTTGCGATTTTTTTTCAAAATTCTCCAGTTTGGGTCGGCCAAAAACTGCTCGAATCGGAAACATTTTTTCTCCCTTTCCGGGCCTGGCCCGATCCGTTTAACCTTGAAATGATCCCAGGACGAGGTCTTTCGTTTTTTTCTAAATGTTTTTGGTATTTTTTTTCGAAATTCTCTAGTTGGGGTCAGGTAAAAACCGCCCGGATTGAAAAGATTTTTTTCTCCCTCTCTCAGCTTAGCCCAACCTGTTTAGGCTTGAAACGATGCCAGGATGGGATTTTTTGAAATTTTTTTCTATTTTTTTTTTCGGAATTCTCTATTTGGGGTCAGGTTAAAACCGCTCGGATCGAAAACTATTTTATCTCCCATTCTTACTCTGGCACGATCCGTTTAGGCTCGAAGTGATGCCAGGATGAAATTTTTCAATTTTTTGAATTTTTATGCAATTTTTTTTGGAATTCTGTAGTTGGTGACGGGTAAAAGCCGCTCGGATCGAGAAAAAAAAAATTTTCTTCCTTTCTCGGCCTGGCCTGACCCGTTTTCGTAGGAAATTGTGCTAGAATTACGTTTTCAATTTTTTTAATTTTTTTTTGCATTTTTATGGGAATTGTTTAGTTCAAGTTGGGTAAAATCCGCTCATATCGAAAACTTATTTTTCTCCCATTTTAGGCCTGGCCCAAACATTTTGCCTTGAGATGAGGAGAATCAACAAGCATTCAAGGATCCATTGCATGTTCCAGTTGGGCCTATTACTAGAGCAAGATCCAAGAAGATCAAAGAAGCACTTAATGGGCTGATTCAAGAGATTTGGGCTGATTCTAACGTAAGACATTCTAAGCTTGGCCCAAAGGAAGATGAAGGCGTAATAAATTTAATTCAAGCTATTGAGGGCTGATCTAGCATATCCCAAATCTGGAGCATCTATTTTTGGACTAGATCTACCTTAATTTTAGGCTTTTATTATTTAGAACGTTTTTAGCTATTTTTCCTATTTGGGATATGCTAATTTCAGACCAAATCAACTTTTATTTAGGGTTTTATTATTTAGTACGTTTTTTATATTTCTCTATTTTCAGCCATGCCTTATAAATAGCATGCACTCATTGTAATAAGGGATTA